>CM056388.1:1594466-1623150 GCA_029718625.1 Synaphobranchus kaupii
TGTGTGTGTGTGTGTGTGTGTGTGTGTGTGTGTGTAGGTGTATAAGTGTGTGTGTGTGTGTGTGTGTGTGTGTGTGTGTGTAGGTGTATAGGTGTGTGTGTGTGTGTGTGTGTGTGTAGGTGTATAAGTGTGTGTGTGTGTAGGTGTGTGTAGGTGTATAGGTGTGTGTGTGTGTGTGTGTGTAGGTGTATAAGTGTGTGTGTGTGTGTGTGTGTGTGTGTGTGTGTGTGTGTGTGTGTAGGTGTATAGGTGTGTAGGTGTATAGGTGTGTGTGTGTGTGTAGGTGTATACGTGTGTGTGTGTGTGTGTAGGTGTGTGTATAATGTTCTCTCTGTTCCCTCTTAAAGATTAAAGTCTCTGGAACAAGAGCACAAATGAATGCTGAAGCTGAAAGGACATGTTTAAACCACATTCTGATCCACAAACTGTGACCACGCAAATCTTTCGACATTAAATACATTTTACATTTTATACTTCCCCTCACCACTCCCCCCTTGGAATGCCTAATCATGCTTATGCTGCGATGCTCGTCACAAACTCCACCGCCAGTTTGGAGGGAACGCAAACGAGCATGCAGCCTCCTCCAAAGGCAGCCTCGCACAGACATGAGTCTGAGGAAGACCCTTCATGTGCAGCGAATCACGAGCACCTCACCGACCAGCAGGGGGTCACAGGTGTGTATCCCAATCAGCTGAAACCCTCCCGTGGGTCCCATCCACACACTGGAACAGAGCCTTAACAGATACTAGACTGTGGGGCCCATCCACAGACTGGAACAGCGCCTTAACAGATACCAGACTGTGGGTCCCATCCAGACACAGGAACAGAGCCTTAACAGATACCAGACCGTGGGGCCCAGCCACACACTGGAACAGATCCCAGACTGTGGGGCCCATCCACACACTGGAACAGATACCAGACTGTGGGGCCCATCCACACACTGGAACAGATACCAGACTGTGGGGCCCATCCACACACTGGAACAGATACCAGACCCTGGGGCCCATCCATACACGGGAACAGAAACAGACCTCGGGGCCCATCCACACATTGGAACAGATACCAGACTGTGGGTCCCATCCACACATTGGAACAGATACCAGACTGTGGGTCCCATCCACACATTGGAACAGATACCAGACTGTGGGGGGTGTAACACACACTGGAACAGATACCAGACTGTGGGGGGTGTAACACACACTGGAACAGATACCAGACTGTGGGGTGTGTAACACACACTGGAACAGATACCAGACTGTGGGGGGTGTAACACACACTGGAACAGATACCAGACTGTGGGGGGTGTAACACACACTGGAACAGATACCAGACTGTGGGGTGTGTAACACACACTGGAACAGATACCAGACCGTGGGGGGTGTAACACACACTGGAACAGATACCAGACTGTGGGGGGTGTAACACACACTGGAACAGATACCAGACTGTGGGGGGTGTAACACACACTGGAACAGATACCAGACCGTGGGGGGTGTAACACACACTGGAACAGATACCAGACTGTGGGGGGTGTAACACACACTGGAACAGATACCAGACCGTGGGGGGTGTAACACACACTGGAACAGATACCAGACTGTGGGGGGGTGTAACACACACTGGAACAGATACCAGACCGTGGGGGGTGTAACACACACTGGAACAGATACCAGACTGTGGGGGGTGTAACACACACTGGAACAGATACCAGACTGTGGGGGGTGTAACACACACTGGAACAGATACCAGACTATGGGGGGTGTAACACACACTGGAACAGATACCAGACTGTGGGGGGGTGTAACACACACTGGAACAGATACCAGACTGTGGGGGGTGTAACACACACTGGAACAGATACCAGACTGTGGGGGGTGTAACACACACTGGAACAGATACCAGACCGTGGGGGGTGTAACACACACTGGAACAGATACCAGACTGTGGGGTGTGTAACACACACTGGAACAGATACCAGACTGTGGGGGGTGTAACACACACTGGAACAGATACCAGACTGTGGGGGGTGTAACACACACTGGAACAGATACCAGACTGTGGGGGGTGTAACACACACTGGAACAGATACCAGACCGTGGGGGGTGTAACACACACTGGAACAGATACCAGACTGTGGGGGGTGTAACACACACTGGAACAGATACCAGACCGTGGGGGGTGTAACACACACTGGAACAGATACCAGACTGTGGGGGGTGTAACACACACTGGAACAGATACCAGACTGTGAGGGGTGTAACACGCACCTGGAACAGATACCAGACTGTGGGGGGGTTGTAACACACACTCCCTGTGCTGAAGAGCCCAGTAAACATGTATAAAGTATGTGGGAGAGCGACAGTAGGTCTGAAAGAATGAAGTTGTGGTTTTAGGAAAGAATTCAATTTCAGAGTCATCGCCGTAAATTATGGGAAATGCACATTTGCGTGACAAAAATTTCTAAGACGTTGAAAAGTCTCTCCTCAAGGCTGTTTATTTTTTGTTTATTTAATCCAAAACACAATAGGGCTGTTTTTGCCGTTGATGTTTGCGCAGGTCCCGTAAGTACCCCCCACCGTTTGTCAGGGTTTGATAAATATACCTGTGCGAATGGGGCCGGAGGAATGTGTGTGGAATGTATTATCTGGTCACCCCCGGAGAGACTGATAGTGATACGCTGGGATAAACATCCCTTCCGGGAGGCCCTATGCTTGGAAATGTTGTTAGGAAATAACCGATTTTCTCCAGGGTCTGAAGACTTACACACAGCAACTCCAAAACAAACAATGACCAACATGCAGACACAAAGGAGGAAAAAACACAAGCATCCCCCCCCCCCCCCCACTCAGCAGTGGGTCTTAGCCAAAGTCAGAAGAGCCTTAATTATCATGTGTTACTGAGAGAAAGCTGTTTTCATAGAGAGTCCGCAACAGAGGAATTTTCCATGTGGCGATTCATAAATAGCCCGAGACTTTTCTGCACAGCGTTAGCTGAAGAAGAAAAAGGCTGATCCGATAGCTTTGTTTTGACCCGAGTGGATTTAAGGCCCGATATTCACAAAAGAACTGATGTAATATATTTACCTAAACCTGAATGTGAAAGGGGAATATCGGTCAGCCAAACATTCAGATCAACAGCAGAGACCAAGGTGCATAAACTTCTCCCAAACGCCAGTAACCAGGAAATGTGTTGACCTCACGGCGATCCTGTAAGCCTTTGCTCGGGCTTCCCCCTGTTTTGCTGAGATGGTAAAACTTTTCCCCAGAGCTACGAATTATGCAGAGAGTAGCACAAGCCACCGTCGGTCTGCAATGCAAGCACACGTCTGTATATCAGCGTCTCAGAAGGCAGAATAACTTTAATGCATTTTTCTCTTTAGACACTTAATTAAGTTTTTATTTAGCAATATGATTACTTGAAAATTATTTTTTTCCCTCATTTTACCAGCAACAAAAGAGTAAAACGTTTCTAAAATACTTATTTGACCCAGATTTGACCCGTTTGTTTCAAACTCTGGTACTCTGCTTGTAACTGACTATTGTTTGGCTTTTGCCTGTCTCCATTGTCTGTTGTTGCTGTCTTGTCTGTCCTTATTCTGTTTTACTTATTTTATTTATTTTTAACCCTCCCCTCCCTATTGGCCTGCCTGATAAAATAAAGGTGAAATAAAAAAAATGTAAGGCCCTTGGTTTCTCTATTAATTTCATCTTGTCATTTGAGTGGAGAATAGGAGTGGGCAGGGTAGAAAACAGGAGTGGGCGGGGTGGAAAACAGGAGTGGGTGGAGCTGGCAAATAAGAGTGGGCGGGGCTGGATACCTGGAGTGGGCGGGGCTGGAAGCAAGGAGTAGGTAACACTGAAGTGGGTTTATAATCCAGAAGTTTGCATGTTTGAATCCCCTGCGTCACACTGCAGTTATTATATCTTGCTGCGCGGCATGTGAATATCTCGAGTACTAGTGCCCGGCTTTATAGATGATCATGTGCTGATTGTTCGTTGTGTAAGTCCAGCTGGAGTCCTTGCAACAAATTAACAAAGTAAAAAGGAACAATACTGAAAATGTCTGAGTTGTGAATAGGGACAAGGTTCAAGAGGATCTTCAGTGATCGATCACCCAAGGAATTTACAGCACCAATAGCATCGTGTGGGGTTAAGAAGGAAAAATCTTGCCTGCTGTGCTGACAGAGTCAACACTGTACTAAGAAAGCATTATTTACAGCGATCCTTTATACCTTCTAAGAGGGACTGTGTAAACGGGTTCGTGCCAGCATTAAGGTCAATCCGCTCATTAGATAGAGAAGTTAAACTTTCAGCTACACACTCCCTTTTTCGCTCAAGGCCTGTAGGAGTTGAGGATAGGCCCCAGCCTGTGATATATTGACACTAAGCGCACACAATTGCCCAGCCAGCCCTTATCGGATGGAAAATAACAGTTGAAAAGGGCAGAATACATAATTTACATAATACATAACGTGTAATAAGAATAAAAGGGAAAATAACACGGATAAAAACACCCCTCAATAGAGACCACGCTCATAACCTGCGTTTGAGTAAAAACACTACAGCCACCATGTTTTCCTCTCTCTTCACCCCTCTGCCAATCAATCAACCACACACCATGACATGCTTCAACAACATATCCCAGCCTGCCTCATTCACCAGCATCTAGAACTCAACCTGGCCGAAATAGAGCAGAGAATCTTCCAGTCAGTCAAGCACTTGGCCCTCAAAGGTCCCTTTGCTAAGCTCCATAACACAACAGTCTCTATGCTAACCTCGATAACGCAACAGCCTCTATGCTAACCTCGATAACGCAACAGCCTCTCTGCTAACCTCGATAACACAACAGTCTCTATGCTAACCTCGATAACGCAACAGCCTCTCTGCTAACCTTGATAACACAACAGCCTCTCTGCTAACCTCGATAACACAACAGTCTCCCTACTAACCTCGATAACACAACAGCCTCTATGCTAACCTCGATAACACAACAGTCTCCCTACTAACCTCGATAACACAACAGCCTCTATGCTAACCTCGATAACACAACAGTCTCTATGCTAACCTCGATAACACAACAGCCTCCCTACTAACCTCGATAAGACAACAGTCTCTATGCTAACCTCGATAACACAACAGTCTCCCTACTAACCTCGATAACACAACAGCCTCTATGCTAACCTCGATAAGACAACAGTCTCTATGCTAACCTCGATAACACAACAGTCTCCCTACTAACCTCGATAATGCAACAGTCTCTATGCTAACCTCGATAACACAACAGCCTCTCTGCTAACCTCGATAACACAACAGCCTCCCTACTAACCTCGATAAGACAACAGTCTCTATGCTAACCTCGATAACACAACAGCCTCTCTGCTAACCTCGATAACGCAACAGCCTCTCTGCTAACCTCGATAACACAACAGCCTCTCTGCTAACCTCGATAACACAACAGCCTCCCTACTAACCTCGATAACGCAACAGCCTCTCTGCTAACCTCGATAACACAACAGCCTCCCTACTAACCTCGATAACACAACAGTCTCCCTACTAACCTCGATAACACAACAGCCTCTATGCTAACCTCGATAACACAACAGTCTCCCTACTAACCTCGATAACACAACAGCCTCTATGCTAACCTCGATAAGACAACAGTCTCTATGCTAACCTCGATAACACAACAGCCTCCCTACTAACCTCGATAAGACAACAGTCTCTATGCTAACCTCGATAACACAACAGCCTCCCTACTAACCTCGATAACACAACAGCCTCTCTGCTAACCTCGATAACGCAACAGCCTCTCTGCTAACCTCGATAACACAACAGCCTCTCTGCTAACCTCGATAACACAACAGCCTCCCTACTAACCTCGATAACGCAACAGCCTCTCTGCTAACCTCGATAACACAACAGCCTCTCTGCTAACCTCGATAACACAACAGCCTCTCTGCTAACCTCGATAACGCAACAGCCTCTCTGCTAACCTCGATAACACAACAGCCTCTATGCTAACCTCGATAAGACAACAGTCTCTATGCTAACCTCGATAACACAACAGCCTCCCTACTAACCTCGATAAGACAACAGTCTCTATGCTAACCTCGATAACACAACAGCCTCTCTGCTAACCTCGATAACACAACAGTCTCTATGCTAACCTCGATAACACAACAGTCTCTATGCTAACCTCGATAACACAACAGCCTCTCTGCTAACCTCGATAACACAACAGCCTCTCTGCTAACCTCGATAACACAACAGCCTCTCTGCTAACCTCGATAATGCAACAGTCTCTATGCTAACCTCGATAACGCAACAGTCTCTATGCTAAGCTCGATAAGACAACAGTCTCTATGCTAACCTCGATAACGCAACAGTCTCTATGCTAAGCTCGATAAGACAACAGTCTCTATGCTAACCTCGATAATGCAACAGTCTCTATGCTAACCTCGATAACGCAACAGTCTCTATGCTAACCTCGATAATGCAACAGTCTCTATGCTAACCTTGATAACACAACAGTCTGTCTGCTAACCTCAATAACACAACAGTCTGTATGCTAACCTCGATAACGCAACAGTCTCTATGCTAACCTCGATAACACAACAGTCTCTATGCTAACCTCGATAACACAACAGTCTCTATGCTAACCTCGATAACACAACAGTCTCTATGCTAACCTCGATAACACAACAGTCTCTATGCTAACCTCGATAACACAACAGTCTCTATGCTAACCTCGATAACACAACAGTCTCTATGCTAACATTGATAACACAACAGTCTGTCTGCTAACCTCAATAACACAACAGTCTGTATGCTAACCTTGATAACACAACAGTCTGTCTGCTAACCTCAATAACACAACAGTCTCTATGCTAACCTCGATAACACAACAGTCTCTATGCTAACCTCAATAACACAACAGTCTCTATGCTAACCTCGATAACGCAACAGTCTCTATGCTAAGCTCGATAAGACAACAGTCTCTATGCTAACCTCGATAACACAACAGTCTCTATGCTAACCTCGATAACACAACAGTCTCTATGCTAACCTCGATAACACAACAGTCTCTATGCTAACCTCGATAACACAACAGTCTCTATGCTAACCTCGATAACACAACAGTCTCTATGCTAACATTGATAACACAACAGTCTGTCTGCTAACCTCAATAACACAACAGTCTGTATGCTAACCTTGATAACACAACAGTCTGTCTGCTAACCTCAATAACACAACAGTCTCTATGCTAACCTCGATAACACAACAGTCTCTATGCTAACCTCAATAACACAACAGTCTCTATGCTAACCTCGATAACGCAACAGTCTCTATGCTAAGCTCGATAAGACAACAGTCTCTATGCTAACCTCGATAACGCAACAGTCTCTATGCTAAGCTCGATAAGACAACAGTCTCTATGCTAACCTCGATAATGCAACAGTCTCTATGCTAACCTCGATAACGCAACAGTCTCTATGCTAACCTCGATAATGCAACAGTCTCTATGCTAACCTTGATAACACAACAGTCTGTCTGCTAACCTCAATAACACAACAGTCTGTATGCTAACCTCGATAACGCAACAGTCTCTATGCTAACCTCGATAACACAACAGTCTCTATGCTAACCTCGATAACACAACAGTCTCTATGCTAACCTCGATAACACAACAGTCTCTATGCTAACCTCGATAACACAACAGTCTCTATGCTAACCTCGATAACACAACAGTCTCTATGCTAACCTCGATAACACAACAGTCTCTATGCTAACATTGATAACACAACAGTCTGTCTGCTAACCTCAATAACACAACAGTCTGTATGCTAACCTTGATAACACAACAGTCTGTCTGCTAACCTCAATAACACAACAGTCTCTATGCTAACCTCGATAACACAACAGTCTCTATGCTAACCTCAATAACACAACAGTCTCTATGCTAACCTCGATAACACAACAGTCTCTATGCTAACATTGATAACACAACAGTCTGTCTGCTAACCTCAATAACACAACAGTCTCTATGCTAACATTGATAACACAACAGTCTGTCTGCTAACCTCAATAACACAACAGTCTGTATGCTAACCTCGATAACGCAACAGTCTCTATGCTAACATTGATAACACAACAGTCTGTCTGCTAACCTCAATAACACAACAGTCTCTATGCTAACCTCGATAACACAACAGTCTCTATGCTAACATTGATAACACAACAGTCTGTCTGCTAACCTCAATAACACAACAGTCTGTATGCTAACCTCGATAACGCAACAGTCTCTATGCTAACCTTGATAACACAACAGTCTGTCTGCTAACCTCAATAACACAACAGTCTGTCTGCTAACCTCGATAACACAACTGTCTCTATGCTAACCTCAATAACACAACAGTCTGTCTGCTAACCTCAATAACACAACAGTCTGTATGCTAACCTCGATAACGCAACAGTCTCTATGCTAACCTTGATAACACAACAGTCTGTCTGCTAACCTCAATAACACAACAGTCTGTATGCTAACCTTGATAACACAACAGTCTCTATGCTAACCTCAATAACACAACAGTCTGTCTGCTAACCTCGATAACACAACAGTCTGTCTGCTAACCTCAATAACACAACAGTCTGTCTGCTAACCTCAATAACACAACAGTCTGTATGCTAACCTTGATAACACAACAGTCTGTCTGCTAACCTCAATAACACAACAGTCTGTATGCTAACCTTGATAACACAACAGTCTCTATGCTAACCTCAATAACACAACAGTCTGTCTGCTAACCTCGATAACACAACAGTCTGTCTGCTAACCTCAATAACACAACAGTCTGTCTGCTAACCTCGATAACACAACAGTCTGTCTGCTAACCTCAATAACACAACAGTCTGTATGCTAACCTCAATAACACAACAGTCTGTATGCTAACCTTGATAACACAACAGTCTCTCTGCTAACCTCGATAACACAACAGTCTGTCTGCTAACCTCGATAACACAACAGCCTCTCCGCTAACCTCAATAACACAACAGCCTCTATGCTAACCTCGATAACACAACAGTCTGTCTGCTAACCTCAATAACACAACAGCCTCTCCGCTAACCTCGATAACACAACAGTCTGTCTGCTAACCTCAATAACACAACAGTCTCTATGCTAACCTCGATAACACAACAGTCTCCCTGCTAACCTCGGTAACACAACTGTCTCTATGCTAACCTCGGTAACACAACAGTCTCTGCATCACAGACTGCCAAGGAGGCCTGGGTCAAATAGATATTTCAAGCACTTCCCCTTCCCATCTGAAATGATACTTGAACATTACAGTGCACTTCACGACTGTATGTGTCTCACTTAACACAGCCTCGCTTAGTTTTGAGCATGCTGCATAAGAGTTCTGCACATATATTTCACTGAGACATTACACGCTATATTCTGTTTGGTGTAAACTCAACTCTGATAGAGTACCATTAACTCTAATAGTGCACATTCGGTTCCGACAGGACTCATCTCTGGATGTTTGATTTATAGTTTGAGTTGCTTCCACACTGTATTTACCAGTGATATTATAGAGTGAAGCATTGAGGTGGACCGTGCTTTTTACTCTTGTGACCCGAGACAAGGATCGTCTTCATTGCTGGTCCCATGTAAGGCTTGTGTCTGGTTTTCACGGAGTCATCAGATCGTGAGGAAACAGACACATTCCCTCCTCTTTCCTTCCAGTCTCCCTGCCCCTTCCCTCCCCTCCCAAAACTTCCTTTGGAACCCTTTCCCAAAATGTGCAGATGGACGACCGTTGCTGACCTGCAGGTGAACCCCTGATAAAAGCCAAACAGCTGATGGACTTTCATTTTTTTTTTTTTTTAGAAAGAGAAGTCTCCAAAAATATTAGACAGTTTAACATAATGTAGAATAAAGCAATAATTTCAAATATTTCGTCGCATATCCTTTGCATGCCATGACTTCCTGATGTCTGTGACCCAACAATATCAAAAGATTCTTGATATCTTATTTTCTGGTACTCTTACAAGCGATACTATAACGTCTCTGCATTTGAATGGATCTCTATGGGAATTGGGGGGTGGGACTAGATTAAGCTGTAAATTACACTGGGACAGTATGGAACACATGGTTGGCTAAATGGCTCTAAGTCATCAAGGGTCTGAGGTATCAAACAAGCCTTAAACCATCACTCTGCTGCCAGAAATACAGTAGATAAGGATGGATCACTAGAAGGGTTTATTCTACTGACTTATTTTTCCATAGAGTTCAATAGGAAAATTTGTCAGGAGGGTTACAGACAAGGGGAAAGCAGTGAGAGTTACAGACAGGGAGAAAGCAGAGAGGGTTATGTCCAGGTAGAAAGCAGAGAAGGTTATATCCAGGTAGGAAGCAGAGAGGGTTATATCCAGGTAGGAAGCAGAGAGGGTTACAGACAGGTACTGCTACCCACTCTCCATCAACTCCTCTAAAAACTTACCCTCTGTAACTTTCAGGAGAAAACTCCTTTAACTCCTGCCTCTCTCAGTCTCTCAACTCACTATGTCCTCTTGTCTCCAAACCAGCTCGATCATCACCCCCCAGCCCGTGGTTGATGGATTCTCTCCAATCCAGCAGAACTACGCTGCGAGCCACTGAGAGAAAGTGGAGGAAATCCAGATCCCCAGATGATCTGGCCTCATATCACACTCTGCTGGCAGCCTTCACATAGCAGCAACTACATCTGCTAAGACTTCATTTTTTCAGTCAAAAATTAATGCATGTGTGTCTAACCCACGTAAACTCTTTTCCACCTTCTCTTCCCTGCTTATCCCTCCTTCCTCTCCGCAGATGACTTCCTGACCCACTTTGAGGAGAAGGTAGCCATGATCCGAAACTCCATCATGCATCCGGTGACACCCCATATCCCCCATAATTAACCCACTGCTACACTGTCGTCCTTCAAGAGTCTGGAGGACACAGATGTACTCCAACTTGTAACACACCAGCGTGCAACAACCTGTCCACTGGACCCCATCCCATTGGCAGTCCTCCAGTCTATATCCAGTGAGCTCCTTCCATATCTGTCCTCCATCATCAACACCTCCCTAACCTGTGGCTATGTTCCTGCTGTTTTCAAAACTGCCTGTGTTACCCCTCTCCTTAAGAAACCTAGCTTGGACCCCTCTGATGTCAGGAACTACCGTCCTGTATCTCTCCTGCCCTTCCTGTCCAAAGCTCTTGAACAAGCTACCCTTAACTAACTGTCTGTTTTTGTCCACCAGAACAACCTGCTCGACCCCCATCAGTCGGGCTTCAGAACCGGGCATTCCACTGAAACTGAAGCAGAGAGGGTAACAGACAGTGGGAAAGCAGGGAGGGTTACAGACAGGGGGAAAGCAGAGAGGGTTACAGGCAGGGGAAAAGCAGAGAGGGTTACAGACAGGGAGAAAGCAGAGAGGGTTACAGACAGGGGGAAAGCAGAGAGGGTTACAGACAGGTAGAAAGCAGAGAGGGGTACAGACAGGGGGAAAGCAGGGAGGGTTACAGGCAGGGGGAAAGCAGAGAGGGGTACAGACAGGGGGAAAGCAGAGAGGGTTACAGATCGAGAAGGGACCACAGCAAAAGGTGCCATGGTGGGGAAATCAAACCCTGGTTCACGTGGCAGGAATGGCGTATGGCCTGGAGTAGGGTGCCCTACAGAGTGCTCCACACTCGCCCCGCGTTACATTTTTAAACATTTTCAGTCACTGCAGAACACTCCAGAACATGCCCACGTTACCCTTCTCTTGCCAACATCAACCTGTCAGGTTGTGGTTTCTGAAGGACATTGTGGTTTTAAGTGTACACACAGCACACTGTACTGCACTGTTAATATCCAGCCAACATGGACCACTTACACACCGCACTGTCATTGGCATGGCACTTCACCACCAGTTGGGGTTTACCGACAGCAACATACCTGGCAACCCCAACCTTCAGTCAAAACCACTGTAAATATCCACCCATCAAGGGCCACTTACACACCAGAAACAGGGCCTCAAAACAGGACTCCAAACCAGACAGGACCCAAAAACAGGACCATGAAACTGGAACATGAAACTGGACCCCAGACTGCACCCCAAACAGAACCCAGCAATAGGACCCCACAAGTGGATTCCAAACCAGAACCGTCTCGAACTAGGACCCTGAATTTAACTGACGGTTCAAAGACGGTTCTGTTTAAGTTTTGTTTTTCAGTTTTGCGTTGAAGGATAAATGCAGTCCCCCCAAAATGGAGAGTTGAGCCAAAATGGACACCCGGAGGAGCTCAGCGGCAGAGCGGAAGCAGGTGAGGCCAAGGTGAGAGTGTGACAGCGACAAACAGGAAGTCCTTCTGTGAGCAGGAAGTCAGCAGGTCTGGGGGATATTGTGGGTCAGAGACTCCTCAGCACAGGATGAGGTTCACACATACAGTATGTGCACGTTCATGCACACAGAGGTACATGCATGTGCATAAACACCTCACACACACACATGCACACACGCAGGCACACGCAGGCACACGCACACACACACACACACACACACAAAGACACATGCACAAACACACACGTGCGCACACACACGCGCTGACACACACACATACACACACGCACATGCACACACACACACACACACACACACACACACATGCATACACACATACAAGCACACTGACACACACACACACACACACACACACACACACACACACACACACACACATTCTTGACCCTCTCCTTACAAAATTAATGATCTGGTCAACGTATCGACAGCAGAAATGTAGTTTTGGATGTGTCATCATACACTCTTACACACGCAAAACCTGTTATTTTCATTGCAGACAAAGTAAATTACTGCTCTGGTGAACTAATAGATTTTATAGTGCAATTTCTCACTGTAGAATGAGTGAGGAATTCTTTCCACAAACACCCAAAAGATACACAGTCCTTCCAGTGACACACAGAGCCAAGAATACAGTAGAACAATAGGAAACACAAAAGCCAAAATGGCGTCCAGAGCCCACCACCAAGTCTGTTACCACCTTAGCCAAGAAAAGTCCCAGGATGTTATGTGACAGTCAGGTCCTTATAGGGTCATTGTCAGACCTCAAATGAACACTCTCTGTTTTCTGTCCTGATGGCAACTTTCCCAAACAAATGAACTTTCTCCAGCCCGGCCTCCGCTAACGCTCATTATACAGTATGAACTGGCGACTTTAACGGGCGTTAGGAATCTCCCCAGCGGTGATCTACACATACAACGTTGTGGCCCACAGCGTTATACACACAATCACGCACCCCAATGCCAGCAGTGAGCACATTATGATACAAACGCAAAGCTTTTTCAAACTCAAAGCATAACACTGACACAAGAAATAATGAAGTGGCCCTGGACCTGCCAGATCCGAGTACGAGGGGAGGGTGGGTGGATCTCGGCGGGGAGATTCGTGGCGCGTATAGCGGCCCCGTGCAGTGCTGGAATTATGGTCAGGGGCAGGAGGAGTCACGCCTTGGAGAAACCGTGGCAACCTCCTTCCTACCGCCGGCGGACAGGGTTGTGCAGCAGCAAATTCATAGCAGTACACAGGGAAATTAATCACAAAAGGGTAAAATTGGCTACCAAATTGGGAGAAAACTGAGAAAAATCAAAGAAAAAAAGAAAAAATAATAATAAAGTCACACTGCCTTACTGATCACATGGGTGCCCACGCAGTACCATTACAAAACCATTAATATCCACCTTCCCCTCTGATGGTACGAGTGCACCCAAAACCATGGCAAAAAACACACCACACACCGTGATGCCATTCCAGCCATGAGGAGAGCCTTTGCTATTAGAACACTGTTAGCAATTTACAATGCGTCCAACAAAACAACCCATCTTGTAAGAATAAAGTAAAATAAAATGGCATTATTGCGAGTGGGCATAATCAGACCTGTTAGCACGTTAGCGCTACTGCGCATAATCAGACCTGTTAGCACGTTAGCGGTATGGTCTTTACGCGCTGGTAGCGCTAGCAGCTGCGGCCGAAGCACAGAACACAGAGAGAGCTGGAAAGCATTACGTGCAGACGGTTTCAATACCGGACACATCTGTTTGGACATGGTATGTATGCAAAAAAATGCACATCAAGAGGATGAAAAATGGCTGTCAGACGTTAGTCGAGTGGCAATCATTCGCCGAGGTTAAAATAAAAAAATGTAAAAAACTATTACAGTACAGAAGCAGTCAGGCCAGATTTATGTCGGCTGAAGGGCGTTGTTGTTGAATAAATATTTTCAGTGAACTGAAGAGGTGTCCTTGTCTCTTAAAAACAATTTTTTTAAGAGACAAAAAACAGAAGTTAGGTCTAGGCGGGCCACATGATTTTAAGGCATTTATCTTAAGGATAGAAGCAGTACTTGGGATTAGAACTATTTTGGGGCTTGGAGTATACAGTCACTTCTCTGTGGACATCACTGAAGAGTACAAACCAGGTCGACTCAAATCTGTATACTAACGCAGGTTTTTTTGTTCTCCACCCAACAGGTCACTGATTGGCCAGAGATTCCACTCACCAGGTGACCCAGGTATAAATGAGTCCCTGATTGGAGGGAACGAATGGAAACCAGCAGCACAACTGTCCTCATATTTGCACATCCCTGTGACGGACACAGGAACATGGGTGAAAAATAGGGAAAGAGCACGCGGACAAGAACTATGACCTATGACCTATGACCTATGACCTATGACCTATGACCTATGACCTATGACCTCACACTGCCTAACTGATCACAGGGTTGTCCTCTTCATTCGTACGCTTGCTCTGTGCCATGACAAAACCATTAATAGTAAAAGTGCAGCTTTACAAACACACAAACACAGCAGCCTCTCTCTGAGTCAGTGCAGTTTTACAGACACACAAACACAGCAGTCTCTCTGAGTCAGTGCAGTTTTTACAGACACACAAACACAGCAGCCTCTCTCTGAGTCAGTGCAGTTTTACAGACACACAAACACAGCAGCCTCTCTCTGACTCAGTGCAGTTTTACACACACACACACACACACACACACACACACACACACACACACACACACACACACACACACACACACACACACACACACAAACACAGCAGCCTCTCTCTAAGTCAGTGCAGCTGTAAGACTGCACAACTCGCAGCTAGAAGGTGGAAAACGCTGTTAGGAATGGACGTTCCTTTCGTGAGTAACCTTGCCCGTGCCCCCCTAAAACTGAGCCCCTTCCCCTCCCCTCCACTCCCCCCTCTTTTCCCCTCTCCCCCCCCAAACAGGTTCCATCATAGCTACCAGCAGTGATGATTACATAATGATGAAACAGGAGACAATGTTCTGCGGCTGTCTGAAGGAGCCGTCTCAAGACCACTTCATCTAGCATTCATCATATGAAGTTAGAGCCGCTCGTCACTTTCAGGTGGATAGTTCAGGCAGACGTTCAAATAATGTTCAAAGCAGTCCTTTTAATGCACTCATGCTTTGAGCATAAACTTAAGCAGCATTCATAAGAAATATAAAAGTTGTTCTCCATATTTCTAAGGACACCTTCATATGAATATTTTGTCAAAGAAAAGTATGAAACCTGAATCAAGTGGCACTAATCATAATGCATCACTAAAATTATGATTATTATTATTATATTTATTGTGATTATTATGTTTTCTGTTGGGTTCAGTTCATGCTGTGTAACACTGTGTAACACTGTTGCTGCTGATGGGGGGCAGTGTAGTGTAACGGGGGGCAGTGTAGTGTAACGGGGGCAGTGTAGTGTAATGGGGGCAGTGTAGTGTAACGGGGGCAGTGTAGTGTAATGGGGGCAGTGTAGTGTAACGGGGGCAGTGTAGTGTAATGGGGGCAGTGTAGTGTAACGGGGGCAGTGTAGTGTAACGGGGGCAGTGTAGTGTAATGGGCGCAGTGTAGTGTAACAGGGGCAGTGTAGTGTAAAAGGGGGCAGTGTAGTGTAACAGGGCGCAGTGTAGTGTAACGGGGGCAGTGTAGTGTAATGGGGGCAGTGTAGTGTAACAGGGGCAGTGTAGTGTAAAAGGGGGCAGTGTTGTGTAACAGTTAGGGAGCTATGCTTTTAACTCTGAGGCTGGGGGTATGAGTCCCAGGTGGAGGCACTGCCATAGCTCCCTTTCAGAAGGCACTGAAGGCTTCTGTACAAATCCAGCTGTAAATCTCTAAATATCCAACTGTATAAATGGGATGTATGTATGTAAAGCTATAAAAATCAGTGGATCAGTCTGTAACATGTGGTCCGTTTAGAGCTGAAATTGGTCTGCGTTGGAAATGGAGTAGAAATCTACAGGAATACATTGCATTCAGACACCTCAAAATCACTATGAAACCCAAACACTTAAAGACAGATGTGTTGTGAGGAATTATTTAATTGCAAGTAAATTACATGCTGTTTATTACTGTTGTAATTGTTACATTGTTGTGTGGCAAATGTCATACATTTGTACCAAAACCACACAACTCAGCTTTCTTTGTTTGGCTTCCAAAAAGGTCAGATCATTTTTAAACCAGATCTATGTTTACACAGGACAATTAACGCGGGGATGCCCCTTTAAAACAGACAAAACCGAGACGCCACAGTTCATCTTAGTCATGTAGATAATGATGCTGTTGTTGTTTATGTCGTCCATTCAAAGGCAAAACAGAAAGTCCCGCAAAGTATTCTTGGTAAACAACAAGTGCAGCACAATGGATCACCTGCATTGTTTTTTCTGAGGTAAATAAACAAAAGGCAGAATTATTTTGTGCCAATGACAGCCATGTTCTTCCATCTTCACTTCTGTTCTTCGCTCAAACAAACACACCGTGTGTTCACATTTTTTTCCTTCCAATTTAATGGCAATCAAGAGCATTAAAAATCACAGCAGAATCAACTCCACCCCGTCTTTCAGCCCCAGTAACATTTTCCCCGCCAATAAAGTTCATAGCGTTTTGCTTTCTCAGCCAAAAATATGCCTGGGGTTCACAGGGAAGCGTTTCTATTTTATCACGAGTATTTACATAACTTTATTGAGAAAATGGCCCTGGGCGCATCAGGTTTTCCATGGTGCTGCAGACAGTACGATCCTTGTTACGATAATAGGGCTTTGACATCGAGCTGCTAGCGTGTACGTATGTAAGTACGATAATAGGGCTTTGACATCGAGCTGCTAGCGTGTACGTATGTAAGCGGGGGGGGGGGGGGGGAGCAAGTGGAGAACCAGAAATAATTGCTAACATTGACGTGGGATTCCACAGGTATTCTCACCAAGAAATAACAGCCTCTATTTTCCTCCAAACCCCCCTCCCCCCCAGCCCCCCAGCCCCCATGAACTCAGCCCTAGTTTGACTCTGCTGCCAGGTCTTTCACAGGACTGTAATTTTTTTAAATTTTGTTTCTGATTTTTCCCCATTTTCTCCCAATTTGGTAGCCAATTGTACCCTATGCTATTCAATTCCCCCCCGTGTAGCAACCGCTTGAGAATTCGCCGCTACACGACCCCGTCAGCTGGTAGTAGAAAGGTGGGCACCCCGTCCGCGACTCCTCGAGCTCCTGACCGCGATGCCAACTCGCTCAGGGCCGATTGTGCAATTAGAAATTAGCAAAGAGGCCTTTGAGCTGTGATGGAATGCATTTCCATGCTCTTTTTTTAACCATCTTTTTTTGTTGTTGACAAGGAACAATATATGAAAAACTTATCTGACAGCACATGGAAAACGCCAGCAATTAAGCATGACCAGCCGAGGATAGCAGGTGCAAGGTCCCCCCCCCCCCCCCACACACACACACCCACAACCACCCACCCCCCCTAGATTTAGCTGTATATTATACTGGAACAGTATGGAATACATGGTTGGTAAAATGGCTGTAAGTCATCAAGGGTCTGAGGTATCAAACGAGCCTCAAACCATCACTCCTGCTGCCAGATATGCAGTGGATATGGATGGATCACTTTAAGGGTTTCTTCTCGTGACTTATTTTTTCCCATAGAGTTCAATAGAAAATTTTGTCAGGAGAAACAATCCTTAAAGTGATCCATCCATATCTACTGCATATCTGGCAGCAGAGTAATGGTTTGAGGCTTGTTTGATACCTCAGACCCTTGATGACTTACCGCCATTTTACCAACCATGTATTCCATACTGTTCCAGCATAATTTACAGCTAAATCTAGTCCCACCCCCCAATTCCCATAGAGATCCATTCAAATGCAGAGACTGTTATAGTATCACTTGTACCAGAAAGTAAGATATCAAGAGTCTTTTGATGTTGTTGGGTCACAGACATCAGGAAGTCATGGCATGCAAAGGATATGCGACCAAATATTAAAAATGATTACTTTATTCTATATATAAATGCAGGGGTGCCAATAATTGTGGCACACATGGTTTTGTTAAAAATAATTATTTCTTGATGAGGGAATTTTTTTTTTCTCATAATAAATTTACTTCAATTAAAGGTTGGATTTTTCTTATTTTTGTCCAGTGTGACATTAAGCTAATTCACCAAACGTGAATTTTCTATAACCCTTTTCACGCATCTTTACCAGGGGAGCCAATAATAGTGGAGGGTACTGTATATATATTTTACATCCTTTGCAATTCTCCTGCTTCAGGTTTGCGAGTGTTATGCTGGCTGGCGCCTGCTGGGGTAAAAGGAAATTAAAGCGTGCTAGAATACCGCTAACCCCTCAGAGTGCAAATCAGAATACTCACACGCGCTGCTGGCATTGCATGATCAATCTGCCCCAGGGGGGGCAGGAGGTTCAGTGTATTAGTGTAGTGTTGGCTGGGGGGGGCAGGAGGTTCAGTGTATTAGTGTAGTGTTTGGCTGGGGGGGGCAGGAGGTTCAGTGTATTAGTGTAGTGTTTGGCTGGGGGGGCAGGAGGTTCAGTGTATTAGTGTAGTGTTTGGCTGGGGGGGGGGGGGGGGGGGGGGGGGGCAGGAGGTTCAGTGTATTAGTGTAGTGTTTGGCTGGGGGGGGCAGGAGGTTCAGTGTATTAGTGTAGTGTTTGGCTGGGGGGGCAGGGAGGTTCAGTGTATTAGTATAGTGTTTGGCTGGGAGGGGGGCAGGAGGTTCAGTGTATTAGTGTAGTGTTTGGCTGGGGGGGGGGGGGGGGCAGGAGGTTCAGTGTATTAGTGTAGTGTTTGGCTGGGGGGGCAGGAGGTTCAGTGTATTAGTGTAGTGTTTGGCTGGGGGGGGCAGGAGGTTCAGTGTATTAGTGTAGTGTTTGGCTGGGGGGGGGGCAGGAGGTTCAGTGTATTAGTGTAGTGTTTGGCTGGGGGGGGCAGGAGGTTTCAGTGTATTAGTGTAGTGTTTGGCTGGGGGGGGCAGGAGGTTCAGTGTATTAGTGTAGTGTTTGGCTGGGGGGGGCAGGAGGTTCAGTGTATTAGTGTAGTGTTTGGCTGGGGGGGGCAGGAGGTTCAGTGTATTAGTTAGTGTTTGGCTGGGGGGGCAGGAGGTTCAGTGTATTAGTGTAGTGTTTGGCTGGGGGGGGCAGGAGGTTCAGTGTATTAGTGTAGTGTTTGGCTGGGGGGGGGGATTGTAGGAATCCCTCCAAGTCTGCCCCTGATAAGCTGTGAGCAATCAAGGGCTACACCCCCCCAACCCCCCTTTCCCCATTCCCATTCCGGGAAAACCTGGCATCCTTCAAAGTGAGTCACGGAATACCTCCAACACATGCTAACGCTAACGTGACTGATTAATCCTCTCATCATTGATCCAATAACACAAATATGAGGCTGCGCATTAAATGAAAACCAGAAGGTGCAGCGTAGCGGCTCTTCGGGGGCCGGCGCTGACCACTTCACCGTCTGGTCGGGGAGCGGGGGGGGGGGGGGGGGGGGCAGACCAGACACGCAGATCTTCACAAAACACTTCCACTGTCTCAACTAGAAAAGCACTTCAACAACGGCATTAAACGTCTCCGGTCAGACCATTGTGTGTGTGTGTGTGTGTGTGTGTGTGTGTGTGTGTGTGTGTGTGTGTGTGTGTGCGCATGCGCATGTATGTGTATACGTGTGTCTCTTATAAAATAAAAGCAACGTGGAATGTGACGAAAACAAAAGAACTGAAACATTCTTTTGCTGAACAGAGAATTGAGTGTAAATGTATTGTTGAAAAGGCTGCATGGAGAAGGGGATGTGGGAACGAAAGGAGAGGGCAGTAAAGACAGGCCGGGATTTCGGGGATTTAAGGAACTACAAACCTTCCTGACAGGAGTGGAGGCAGTCATTAAATCCAGACCCCTCGCTTAGACTAATGAGAGCCATCACCCCTTACACCAGCACACTTCCTCATTTGGAGAGAGTGACTCACAACCGTACCCCCACCCGTATCCCGTACTGCTCCAAACTCCAGCTCTTTTGCATGGGATCCAAACAGGGGATGACTAAAAGTGTAGGAATCGAGAACGCCATTCTGAACATGTTCTGCTCTCGTTGGAGGAACGAGTATTTGACAGAATTTAAATCTGCTCACACTTCAAACACCCACAACAAAACGTTTCCCATTTAAGACAGGTGATAGTTTTAGTACTTGAAGATATGCGACCTAAACAGTCGTGAAAAACGGGCCGCATTGAAGAAGCATTCACTGGACATGAAGGCGAGGCGAGATCCAGTTCAGTTAACGAGATTGTCAAAAGACCTCTCCGGCTATTGCGTCATGTGGAAATGGTCTGATGAACGTTTGCGGAAAACAAGTTTAATCGAGCCGGAGTTTGTTGTGACCTTCATTGCAACCACACAAAACACGACATGCATTACCACCGGGCACCGCTAGGGGAGCCCTTGAGGAAAGGAAGTGATTATTTAAAACAATGATGTCATCAGCCTGTTCAGCCCTGTTCAGTGACGACACCTCTCTTATCCAAACAAGTATAGATTCTTTAATAATAGAAAATAAATGGCAAAAATCTGAAAATACAACTTTCCAGTGTTTCCTTCAAATCCGCAAGCAGCACACACGTATGAGTATGTCAGCACACACGTATGTGTATCCGCCTGTGTCCCTTCAGCTTTGCATGAGAATTATTTTTTTGCTGTTTTTCAGGCCTTCTCTCCACTCTTAGCTTTCATTGGCCTCTCAGGGTGTCACATGTCCATTAACCTGAAAAACCACAGCATTCTCAGACGTTTAAAAATCATGCAAACGTAATGTTGAAGCGTTTTTTAAAAGCACTAGGAACTCCCCCTGGTTCCTAAGTTTACAGTTCTGTTAATTAACCTCTGTATTTCCTCACACTTCAAGGACTCAAACCAGTCTAATTGCACCCATGACTCTTAAAGACACAAGGCTACACCACTTTTCCACTGTGGAGGTGCTTTTACATGCACAAAGAGCAGGATGTACTATTTGCATCAAACATGTGTGTGTGTGTGTGTGTGTGTGTGTGTATTCGCATCATGCATGCAT
The DNA here is from genome assembly GCA_029718625.1 of Synaphobranchus kaupii. Classification (NCBI taxonomy): domain Eukaryota; kingdom Metazoa; phylum Chordata; class Actinopteri; order Anguilliformes; family Synaphobranchidae; genus Synaphobranchus; species Synaphobranchus kaupii. Next base: position 1,615,922 of record CM056388.1, read on the forward strand.
GTGCAAAGTACTCAGGTTAAAAGGAGGACTGTACTGTATCAGAACAGATATACAGTCAGAATGTGTTAAAATCGACTCACTTTTTTTACTCTGTCAGAGAACATATTCTCCCCTGTGGACTCGTATAATTCTCTGTACAAGTTGAATGAATACTAAACCTTTTACGATGTAGTTAGCAGCAGCCAAAATCAGAGAAATAAATGAAAATGCATGTGTCAGGACTGATAACCCAGCGGATCAAGAAAAGACAAATACTGCCCATCTACTAGACAGGAACCCCAAATCCTCCCATTGATGGGGTTTCTGAGGTTCCGTTTAGGGGACCCCAGACTAGAACTGCTTCCAGTTATGGGGCTCACTGGGAAGGTGCCAGGCCGTGAACTACACATGAAAGCCATTAAATCATGAGCATCAGTCCATAAGCAGTTTAAAAAAAATAATAATTTAAGACAAAGACCACCCAGCAGTCTCTGTGCATTGGAGTTAAGCGGAACACGGGCTGTTGGGTGAAACACGTTTTCCCATCCTTACGGGGACTCTGTTGTGTGTGTGGGAGCCTCGCAAAGCCAGACGAGCCACATTTACACAAAAAAAAATACACTTCCAGAGACAAGAGTTAGCAAAAAAAAAAATCAGGGAAATTTAACGCCACTTATTGGACCTATTTCGTGACGGCGCTATCTAATGGGGATAAAAATGGTTTTCAAAACGGTTCTGTCACAAGTGACTTCAATTTCACCACTCAGGAGGTTATCAGACAGGCCACATTATTATTTAACTATATTTCCAGACACAGACAGTTGTCAATGAATGGCGAAGCCTGCCAGGTCATGTAGAAAACACACGGGGTATTCAAATCCAGGCTTGATACAGTGCTGGATACTATAGTCTAGACTTGAGGTAAACGAGGAGCATCGAGGGGCTGGATGGCCTGTTCTTTTCATTACATATTCCTATGTTCTTATAAGAGAGTGAAACATTGAGCTGTTAATCTGACTGAATGAGACCAGTGCTGGTCTCGGCTCTTTGCTGCCCCTGCTGCTGTCGTTGTCCACTTTTCCTCGTGCGTGTATAAAATATCTTTGGGATGAACGTGCGTTTAAATGTGTAAGCTGAGCTGCAGCGGTTGCCCCCGGCAGCAGGTGGAGCTGGCGCCGGGGCGGTGAGGCGGCACGGCCGGAATGGCGGACAGCTGGAACGTCGACGTTCCGAGCGACGCAGGGAGAGAGCGGCCCAGAGACTGTGCAGGAATCACAACAGATACGTCCTGCACACACACACACCACACACACACACACACGCACCGCACGCACAGCCTCCTGTGATTAGATTGGAGATTGGGGCCCAGTCTGAGGGAAGCGTGGGGTGAGGGAGTGCATTGGCTGAACTAGGATGAACCCCCCCCCCCCCCCACCACCTACCCCCAAAACCCACCCACTCTCTCCTCACCCCCCCCACCCCCCCCCACCCCCCCCCCCACAGCGGAATTTCAGTGGATCTCATCCCAAGAGGCCCCTAGTCCTTGGGAACCGGCCTGGTCGTCTTAGCGAACGTGGCGAGACACTAAAGCCCGCCGTTTGTCCTGGTCGAAAAAGATTCGTTTCACGGCTATTTATAGATCCGTTATTCTCTCTCACTTTCTCTCTTTCTCTTACTTTCTCTCTCTCTTACTTTTCCCCCCCTCTTTCAGCCATTGTGTCCTCTCTCTCTCTCTCTCTTTCTCTCTCTCTCTCACCTCCCTCCCTCCCTCCCTCCCTCTCCATCTCCCTCTCCCCTCCTGGCCGTTGCCCAAACAGGCCCCGTGCCCAGCAGCCCAGGAGAGAAACGAGGGGCCCTGTTCTGGTGCCAAACTCTCAGCCAGGTCTTCGCCGTATACGCTGGGGCCCCCGACCGGCCCCTCGGCACCCCCCCCCCCCCCCCCCCCCCCTCCCCCCCGCCTCCCCTTCCCCTTCTGTGATAAAGCACCAGGAGTAAAAATGTGTTGCTTTGTCACCCACACCTTCCACAAGGCCCATCTCTAAAAATCCAGCAAATCCTTGCGTCAATAAAAAAATCTCCTTTCATTCCCATTAAAGCAACGGCAGACAAACTGAGAGACACAAACTGAGGACATTAGACGTTGAAAGTGTCAAATTAAAAACAATTACCAACCTGTTATACTTCAAGTACTACAGTATGGGGACTCGTTTTGGGAACCCCCTAAATTATATGATCATAGCCGTTTAGTAGGCCCACGTTGAGCCCCAAGATTACTGTAAATGAAGCAATCTTTCCAAGCCGGAGCTTGTGGTGTTCCTATTCATTGGGGGGGGGGGGGGGGGGGGGGGGGGTAGTGTAAGGAACGGGGCTATGCAGTTTCTCCTGTCCCTCAAACGGAACTCCCAGCATGGCGGGAACATGGGGAATAAACAGGAGAATCGGCGGCAGCTGTTTGGCAATGGAGGAGGGAGACGTCCTGCGCTTCCACATTTTTATTGGGTATAAGGGACAGGGGTTGGGGGAGGTGCCTGTTGCTTGCCAAACAACAAGACAGATCCTCCTAGTTTTATGTGTGTGTGTGTGTATGTGTGTGTGTGTGTGTGTGTGTGTGGTGTGTGTGTGTGCGTGCGTTGCGTGGCGTGCGTGCGTGCGTGCGTGCGTGCGTGCGTGTGTGTGTGTGTGTGTGTGTATGTGCGTGCGTGCGTGCGTGCGGTGCGTGCGTGTGTGTGTGTGTGAGGGGGGGGGCTCCCCTGGATGTGTGGAAACACAGAAATGGGTTGCTTATTCATTCTTTCGTTCAACCACTTCCCAATGGGCCAGATTCTCTTTTGTAAATGTAATCTCATTCACGGCGTTGCAGGGGGTTTGCATGTCTTGGCAGACGCAGCGGTATTAATATCGATATTTTCTGTGTCAGATCATGGGCACGGCCTCATTCAACCGAGGTCTGAGGGCTGGATGAGAACCGGGGTTCCACATTCTCATGATACGTTAGTTAAAAATAATCTGAAACAAACACTTTCATGGCTTGTGTTGTACACCATCCGCACACGCACACACACACACACACACACACACACACACATACACAAACACACACACAATTGGTGGTTTGTTTTCCAATCAACTAGACTGCGATCAGCTGCATTCCCAACGTTTCGGACATAAAGCTCACTTGTAATGAAAAACTGAGTCTAGAAATGTAACAACTTTGTTATACTGTACTTTCAGGAGTAAAAAACTGAATGCAGGTTTTCAAAATTTAAAAAATCTAGTCAGATGATATATACCTTACATACAGGAATGCTTTGAACTCAGGTTAATCAGATCACAATTTGCGTTGCAATTTCCAAAATGAGAACAAAGGCATTCCGCACCGGCATTCCGCACCGGCATTCCGCACCGGAATCTAAGGGAAACAGGAAATATTACGTCTCTGTTGACAGCCATTAACCGCTTTCCTCTCCGCATTTGAAAACCATTCCACTCTCCCTTGGCATTGCTGCATTCACAGTCATTATTCACTCACAGGATCATGTAGACAACACTCTCGATGGGAAGGACAAGGATATAAAATTTCCAAAGTATTACAGAGACGTAACTGTGGAAGGAATAAAGAATCCTTTCAGTTACAGCACTGAGGAAACCAATACACAGAGTGAATAGGTTTTGGTTGTGCCAAACCTACACATCTATCCATTCACTAAGCTACACGCCTTTCTTATAAAGTATCATAGTTTCAGACTGTAGCTGAGGCATGGAAAATATACCATAGAAACAAGAGGGACATTATGCATGTCTATACCAGACAAACAAGCATAGAGAGAAAGGTTTGGATGTCTCCTCCCATAGAAATTATCGTAGAGAGAAAAAAGTTTGTACATCTCATACCATAGAACCTGGTATTCAAACCTGGTATTCTCGAGGTCCGAGAAATTCTGGTTTTCCACCCTCCCTTTACTTGAGAGTCAGGTGTAAAGACAGTGAAGATCAGTAGCACTAATTGTTCAGTTAATTACCCGGGAGAAAGAAAACCAGGGCCGAATTTGAATTCAAGGTCCAGATTTGAATATCCATGCCACAGAAAATTATCATAGAGAAAAAAAGTGGTTTGGATGTCTTGTACCATACAAATGATCACAGATTGAAAATAGTTTTGAATGTGTCCCACCATGGAAATAACCATAGAGATAAAATCTTTGGACGTGTCATACCATAGCAGTGATCACACAGGTTCGGATGCGTCATAGGACAGAAATGACCACAGACAGAAAAAAGAGATTTGGCTGTGTTGCACCATGAAAACAGCCATAGAGATAAAACAGTTGGGATTTATCATACTTTCGCTTGGGTTTTCACCCCGGTAGGCCCGACAGAAACAGAAAGGTTACATCACCGTTCGTGTGAACAAACTCTGACGTGTTCAAGCAGCTCATGGACCAGCCAGATGTTGTCTATCGTACACTTCAAGCCAAGAGCAGTGAACCAAGTTCCCCTGGTGGGAAGAACGTTCAGGGACATGATTAAAACATAAACTCTTCGCACTCTCCATGTCAATTCTTAAATCTGAACTAGCGTTTAGAGCGGGAGGGGGGCGTGTAATTGTCCTCCCCGCAGGCCAATCCAAGCTCTTGAGAGGAAAAGAGAAGACAAATTGAGTGCGTCTGACGCTCAGTTTGACCTGGGTTGGACACGGTTTCTCTGCTCTCTCTCAAACGTGCACTGTACACATCGGGCAAAAACGGGATGGAATTTGGCCCATCCAGCAGTACAGAGATGAGAGACTGTGATAGGCCAGGTCTGTATGTGTGTGGGGGGGGGGGGTTACCTGAGGTAACACAGGTCAGTGTCTGGACACAAAGAGTACCCCCTCACACGAGGAAAACCTCAACGGGTGGGAGAATGCATGCAGGCAGTAACTACGCGGTCATTAAGTATGATGTTGGCTGTAACTATGGTGCACATGGTAACCACAATGTCATAAAGCATGACATGGGTGGTAGCTATGGTGTAAGCGTTATCTTTGGTGTGGATGGCAACTACGACATAAGCGTTATCTGTGGCACAGGTGCTTACGACTCCTCAGACACAGATTAACCCCGTACCCCCAAAGCACCCCTCTCCCGACACTGCCCCACTCACCTGACTTGGGCTCCTCCTTCTGCACCTTGTCGCCTTGTATCCCGTGAGCCTCCCCCGGTTCTCCTCCCTTGGTTCCCTTCCTTTGGTTCTCCTACCTTGGTTCTCGTCCCCAGTTCTCCCTCGGTTCTCCGCCTTCGGTTCTCCTCCTTTACTGGTTCTCAATGGATCTTTGGGATCCATAAGGCCTGCTTCTGAGCCTGAGGCAAGATAAGACTAGATTATATCTGATTTATTTGATAATTAATAATACATACAGTATCAATCTATTCCAACTGAAAGGAGACATTACATACATTTAAAAACCACAGAGGAAAAAAAGGCCTTTTTCCCCATAGGGTTCTTCTCGGGCGGATACTAAGATGACAAGTGCAATAAAATCAGCACATAGACAGCATCACTAAACAGTACTGATGTACATAAGACAGAACTGGAAATGTACTCAAACCATTTTTAAAAATGGGGGAAGGGAAATTAATCAAAAAGCGTCTCAGACAACAGGTGTCTCGCGTCACTGATAACGACCGCTGCATAGGATTCACTTTCTCCAGTTAAACAGGAAGCAGTTCCTACACAGACAACCGCAAAGGGAAAGTGTACAAAAAATAGGGAAACGCAGATTAGTTTCATTACCGTCCTTTAAAAAGGCTGAAGTTGAAAAGAGGTTTTAGTTTTTTTTGTTTTTTTTGGAGGGGGGGGGGATGAGGGGGGTGGTTGAGATGAAAGCCCCACCCCTTCTGATCTCAGGCCCATGTTTTACACTGAGGGAAAATAACAGGGCCCGTTATGACTGGTCATAGCAGCCAAGCGCCATCATAAGCAATACCCCAGAACTGTTCCATTTAGACACACATTTTGTGTGTAAAGTCCTGCAACAGAACCAAAATATGAATACAAACAGGGGGCGATATAAATTAATTGTAACGATTATATTTAAGGTGCAGTTCAGTATTCTGTTTGTTTATTTCTTTTCTAAAGAATTGGTAGATCTTCTGACGACTGGGGTCAAATCCACTTCTATTCAGACAATTTAGGAAATTCATTTAAATCCAGAGGTGGAAAGTCCAGGGGTCAGAAAGTAAAAGTCCTAGGGAGGACTGAACCTGGATTTTCCACCTCTGCCAATGGGGTCATTAAAAATCATTACAGCCATTTTTCCATTCATAAACTGAAGTTCCATTTTATTCCCGAATTGGCTGAAATGAAAAAGAATTGACTGTGACCCTGTGACCCTTGGAGAGTTGGAGAGATCTCTTTTCTGGCCCGAGAAGTGTCTGTCCCGTGGTCATAATCACACATTCCACTCTGGGACACAGCATGTTTTTATCCCAAGTAAAGTGCACATTCATCATTCCATCTCCCGTGGGCCGGGAGACGCAAAGTTCCTCCGGGAAAACAACGGCGATCCAAGCCTGACCAAAATCATCACGGCGACAGCACCCATGCAAACACGGAGGGGAAATACACTGGGTCTCCCCCCACCCCCCCCCCCCCCCCCCCCCCCCCCCCCCCCCCCCCCACCCCCCATCCCCATCACCAAAACAAAAACAGAAACAGGGAAAGGTATCACGGAACGCCATATCTAATGAGAAGCAGCACTTCCCCAGACAGACGCATCCCGGAATTTATCCCGGTACGATCCTGGTGTGTGGGGCCCTCTCTCTGTTTTTTGTTTTTTTGGATTCACCACTGAGAGTGAGAGTGAGAGAGAGAGAGAGAGAGAGAGAGAGAAAGAGAGAGAGGAAGAAGCTTCTAGAACAACAGAGGAGCAACCACAGGCCCGACGGTGTTGCTTTCAACTCCCAACTTCTGGGAATGCGAAACCCCACACTATAAACAAACAACGGCGGCCAGGAGCCGGAACGAGCCGGCAAAAGTATTGAAGCAGGTCCTGGGACCAAAGTCAAATAGTCACGCCAGACAATGGCCCAGTCCATCCCTGTAGTAAACCTCCCCCCCAAGTCCAGAAAAACAACACTCCCCAAAATTTACATTTGAACCTGCGGGAGAACTTTTCGCATGACAATCCACAGTTATACACAAAAGCTGGGCCACCCAGTGTAAACAACGGGGGGAAGAAGATTAATACTGGCCAAAAAGGAACCGATTCA
>CM056388.1:1623650-1638650 GCA_029718625.1 Synaphobranchus kaupii
CCGCCCCCCCACCCCGGACCCCTTCAGGATTTGGTGTGTGCGTGCGTGCGTGCGTGCGTGCGTGCGTGCGTGCGTGCGTGCGTGCGTGCGTGCGTGCGTGCGTGCGTGCGTGCGTGCGTGCGTGCGTGCGTGCGTGCGTGCGTGCGTGCGTGCGTGCGTGCGTGCGTGTGTAGGTGTACATGCATGGAAATTAATAAAAGTGCTTGACTAGAGAGATGCTAATAGACACAAACCCTGGAACTCTCTTTTACTCTTTGATCAATTAATTCATTAAAAAAAGTTAAAACAACAGGGTCCCGGTGATGAGCTTTCTCTCCAAAATGAAGGGGGTGAGTGAGGGAATGACGGAGTGGAGAGAGAGAGCAGGAGAGAGAGAGAACAGGAGAAAGAGAGAGAGCAGGAGAGAGAGAGAGGAAACAGCAGATTATGCAAAAATGTGTCAGGTTCCTCTAAGACAACCTGAAATTTACAACATAGGCATTCAGCAGACACCTTAAAAAAAGGTGCATTTAACATGTACAGAACCAGTACAGTGAGAGAGCTTACCTGAGTTCTAGAACAGTAGTTCTCAACCCTAGTCCTGGGGACCCCCTGTGTATGCTGGTTTTCGTTCCAACCACAATTGCAATACTTGAATTTTAACAAGCTGTTAATTTTTCTTAATTAGGTGTTTTTAATGTTTAGAGGGATTATTTACATTCTTAAGCCACATTATGTTAGTAATAGCTATGCATGCCATGAAGAATAAAAGTCCAATATTCACATTGTGCTGTATTGTAAACAATTAAAAGGAGGTAAAAAATGTTTTAACTGATCAAATTAAAGACTGAGGTGAATCAATTGGCTCATAATTGGTGAAATTGTGGACACATGGCCACTAAAACTAACTGTTTGGTAAATAATGAAGAATCCAAAGACAGAGCAAATGATAACGAGCCAAACCTGCATTGTGTTAACAAGTTTAAGGAAAAAATTATGAAGGAACTTAAACTTGTGTTCAATTACCTAATTAGGAGCCTATTCACCTGAGTTCTTACCTCTTCTTTGTAACTGTTTGCAATATAACACAATAAACATAACGAACATGGGATTTTTTTTCTTCAAAGCATGCATAGCTATTGCTAACATAACGTGGCTTAAGAGAGTAAAGAGTTTAAAGTGTTCTCTCTATACAATAAAAACACCTAATTAAGAAAAAATAACAGCTTGTTAAAATTCTGGTATTGCAATTGTGGTTGGAACGAAAACCAGCATACACAGGGGGTCCCCAGCATACACAGGGGGTCCCCAGGACCAGGGTTGAGAACCACTGTTCTAGAACACGGGACATAGGTGGGAATTTCTGTAGGAATATCAGGGAGTATTTGTGCAGGAAGATCAGGGAGTATTTGTGCAGGAAGATCAGGGAGTATTTCTGCAGGAAGATCAGGGAGTATTTGTGCAGGAAGATCAGGGAGTATTTGTGCAGGAAGATCAGGGAGTATTTCTGCAGGAAGATCAGGGAGTATTTCTGCAGGAAGATCAGGGAGTATTTCTGCAGGAAGATCAGGGAGTATTTCTTCATGTTGTGCGCTGTGGTGGTGCAGCAGTAAAAGCACTGGCCTGTAAGTTGATGCAGTTGCACAGCGAGGGCCGGGATTCACGCACAGGTCCTGCCAGAGTATTGGCCGGTGCCTTGAGGGAGCGGCCAATTGGGCAGCTGCTCCCGGGGTGGGGGGAGGGATTCAGTGGGGAGAATCGTCGCGCGCATAGCGGCCCCGTGTAGTGCTGGAGTTATGGTCAGGGGCACAAGGAGCCTTGGAGAAGACCTCCAACCAACGGGGTTGTGTAGCAGCGATTTCTCATCAGTACACAGGGAATTGAATCGTACTTGGGGTACAATTGGCTACCAAACTGGGAAAAATCAAAAACAAAGTAAAAAAAAAAAACCAGAAGAAAGAGCTGTACAGGCCATGTGGTAGATGCAGAGACCCCAGAGATATTGAGAGCCGGGTCAGACACAGTGCTGGACACACTCTAGCCTGCAGGTAAATTATGATCCTGGATCACTGAAAGGCCTGTTCTTGCCATTATGCGTTCTTAGGTTCATACAAATGCCTCAACCCTGGAGGCATCTTGCAAGAGCGTCGACTCTTTAAGGTGACGGAAGTTGGCCCTTGCTGTAGTTCCTGATCGCCTCCGAACCCTGGCAGGAAGGGGGGGGGTGTAGACCCCTCTGTGGTATTAAACCACACCGGGTACAAAACAGCACTTCAAATGTAGCTCCTCAACTCAAACTGAGGAACAAAGGTATACCTTTCAAAGAGAGAGAGTGCGTGTGTGTGCGTGAGAGAGAAAAAGTGTGTGTGTGTGTGTGTGTGTGTGTGTTTGGGGGGATGGTGTCTAAAGAGAAAGACAAGGAATCCTATTGAAAAAAAACCTTAGAGGATTCAAACAGACTTTGTTTTCTGAACAGATCTGAAACAAATCACCTTAGAGACGCGGCAAACAGACGTGAATCCAAAAAGCTCAGAGTGTCGTCAGCATCCCCAGAGTGGCCGTGCTTGACCCCCAGGCCCAGGATGCACTGGAGCGGGCCAGAGACACATTAGTCTGCAGTTTTGTTTAGAGAGAAAGAGCGTGCGAGATGGCGAGAGAGACAGAGAGACAGAGCGATTCCTAGAAAGCGAAAACTCGGTGCCAACAATCAGAATTCCTAACAGAACAAAGTTCCCTCTGTGTTATTGAGTCGGAGAAGCTGATCCTAATTTAAAAACCAAACCCGCCCGCACCCCGAGCCCCCTAATCGCCCCCTCGGCTCAAGTGCTTTATATCTGCAGGCCAAAGAAGGAAGTTGGAACTTGAGGTCAGAAGAAATGTCACGACTACGGAGCCAATCGGCTGGTCCGATCCATCAATTCACGGAGAGCCAAGGACGGCACTCACCACCTGCGTAGCGTCTTTTCCCGCTACCCGCTCCAATGCCTGCACGGACGGCTCAATCAGCCGTGACAGTGTTTCAATGATAACTTTACTGCGGTGGCTGTGTTTACTGGCTCCCCATTGGTGAAAAGAACTTCCCACAGTAGTCAGTCATTGGCCATTTTCTCAACACAGACTAAAAACCCAACTCTTCAGACCTCCTCTCCCACCCTGGAGCACTCATAAATGATGTATTGATTCAGACTGTTATGGTCTTTTCATACTTAGCACTGTTATCCAGGCCTGGCATTGCTGTGCATAATAACTCAGGTGAATGAACTTAAGTTACTGTGGATAAGGGCATCGGCTAAGTGAATGTCACATAAAGGAGTGTATTATGTTTACTTTACGGCCAAATCTGACACATCAATCATGGAGGGCACTGCCTCACGGTCAGCGCCAACACTCTGCTCGCCACAGGTCACATGACCTTGTAAAACACCCCTTGTGACCTGCTCAGTGTAAACGCGCCGTGGCTGAGCTCTGCTCCAACTCATAAAACAGACCACACTCCTGTCTTCAGCAAGTGCCAAAAGTAAAAACACCCCACTGCAGGGCGGGATATAGCGTAAATACACTCCACTGCAGGGCGGGATATAGTGTAAATACACTCCACTGCAGGGCGGGATATAGCGTAAATACACTCCACTGCAGGGCGGGATATAGTGTAAATACACCCCACTGCAGGGTGGGATATAGCGTAAATACACCCCCACTGCAGGGTGGGATATAGTGTAAATACACTCCACTGCAGGGCGGGATATAGCGTAAATACACTCCACTGCAGGGCGGGATATAGCGTAAATACACCCCACTGCAAGGTGGGATATAGCGTAAATACACCCCCACTGCAGGGTGGGATATAGCGTAAATACACCCCACTGCAAGGTGGGATATAGCGTAAATACACTCCACTGCAGGGTGGGATATAATGTAAATACACCCCCACTGCAGGGTGGGATATAGCGTAAATACACCCCACTGCAGGGTGGGATATAGCGTAAATACACCCCACTGCAGGGTGGGATATAGCGTAAATACACTCCACTGCAGGGTGGGATATAGCGTAAATACACCCCACTGCAAGGTGGGAAATAGCGTAAATACACTCCACTGCAGGGTGGGATTATAATGTAAATACACTCCACTGCAAGGTGGGAAATAGCGTAAATACACTCCACTGCAGGGTGGGATATAATGTAAATACACTCCACTGCAGGGTGGGATATAGCGTAAATACACTCCACTGCAGGGTGGGATATAGCGTAAATACACCCCCACTGCAAGGTGGGATATAGCGTAAATACACCCCACTGCAGGGTGGGATATAGCGTAAATACACTCCACTGCAGGGCGGGATATAGTGTAAATACACCCCACTGCAGGGCGGGATATAGTGTAAATACACTCCACTGCAGGGTGGGATATAGCGTAAATACACTCCACTGCAGGGCGGGATATAGTGTAAATACACCCCACTGCAGGGCGGGATATAGTGTAAATACACCCCACTGCAGGGTGGGATATAGCGTAAATACACTCCACTGCAGGGCGGGATATAGTGTAAATACACCCCACTGCAGGGCGGGATATAGTGTAAATACACCCCCACTGCAGGGTGGGATATAGCATAAATACACTCCACTGCAGGGTGGGATATAGTATAAATACACCCCCACTGCAGGGTGGGATATAGTGTAAATACACCCCACTGCAGGGTGGGATATAGCATAAATACACTCCACTGTAGGGTGGGATATAGTGTAAATACACCCCACTGCAGGGTGGGATATAGCATAAATACACTCCACTGCAGGGTGGGATATAGCGTAAATACACCCCACTGCAGGGTGGGATATAGTATAAATACCCCCCACTGCAGGGTGGGATATAGTGTAAATACACCCCACTGCAGGGTGGGATATAGCGTAAATACACCCCACTGCAGGGTGGGATATAGTATAAATACACCCCCACTGCAGGGTGGGATATAGTATAAATACCCCCCACTGCAGGGTGGGATATAGCGTAAATACACTCCACTGCAGGGTGGGATATAGTGTAAATACACCCCACTGCAGGGTGGGATATAGTATAAATACCCCCCACTGCAGGGTGGGATATAGTGTAAATACACTCCACTGCAGGGTGGGATATAGTGTAAATACACCCCACTGCAGGGTGGGATATAGCGTAAATACACCCCACTGCAGGGTGGGATATAGTATAAATACACCCCCACTGCAGGGTGGGATATAGTGTAAATACACCCCACTGCAGGGTGGGATATAGTGTAAATACACCCCACTGCAGGGTGGGATATAGCGTAAATACACCCCACTGCAGGGTGGGATATAGCGTAAATACACCCCACTGCAGGGTGGGATATAGTATAAATACACCCCCACTGCAGGGTGGGATATAGTATAAATACCCCCCACTGCAGGGTGGGATATAGCGTAAATACACTCCACTGCAGGGTGGGATATAGTGTAAATACACCCCACTGCAGGGTGGGATATAGCGTAAATACACCCCACTGCAGGGTGGGATATAGTATAAATACCCCCCACTGCAGGGTGGGATATAGTGTAAATACACCCCACTGCAGGGTGGGATATAGCGTAAATACACCCCACTGCAGGGTGGGATATAGTATAAATACACCCCCACTGCAGGGTGGGATATAGTGTAAATACACTCCACTGCAGGGTGGGATATAGTATAAATACACCCCCACTGCAAGGTGGGATATAGCGTAAATACACCCCACTGCAGGGTGGGATATAGTATAAATACCCCCCACTGCAGGGTGGGATATAGTGTAAATACACTCCACTGCAGGGTGGGATATAGTATAAATACACCCCCACTGCAGGGTGGGATATAGTATAAATACCCCCCACTGCAGGTGGGATATAGTGTAAATACACTCCACTGCAGGGTGGGATATAGTATAAATACCCCCCACTGCAGGGTGGGATATAGCGTAAATACACCCCACTGCAGGGTGGGATATAGCGTAAATACACCCCCACTGCAGGGTGGGATATAGTATAAATACACTCCACTGCAGGGTGGGATATAGTATAAATACACCCCCACTGCAAGGTGGGATATAGCGTAAATACACCCCACTGCAGGGTGGGATATAGTATAAATACCCCCCACTGCAGGGTGGGATATAGTGTAAATACACTCCACTGCAGGGTGGGATATAGTATAAATACCCCCCCCACTGCAGGGTGGGATATAGTGTAAATACACTCCACTGCAGGGTGGGATATAGTGTAAATACACCCCACTGCAGGCCGGGATATAGCACTCTTGCACGCACACACGCATTCACTCACCCACACACTCACTATGTATACTCTGTGTTTGTGTGTGTGTGTGTGTGTGTGTGTGTGTGTGTTTGTTTGTAATATATACACCACACGCTCTTGGATTGACGGAACAATAGATTTCTCAACAGCCTTCAACACAAAACGAAATGGAGTGGAAACCCAACACTCCCCAGTGCGCTTTCACTGTGTTCATTCCTTTGTGTGGGAGTTTTGAGGAGAGAGCTCAACAGGTAAAGTTACAGCGAGGACGGGATCATCCTAATGCATTAAAACAAGCACATGAAACAACCGTTTATTTACCTATCAGGTATCACCAAAACGGAACTGTCTTAGTTCACATTTGGCTCAGCCTTGGCATGAAGCCTCAGTTCTGACTGAATCATGGCATTGAGTAAACAAGTAAACCCAAACTGTCAAATACGTCTCCGGTAATCAGCAGCCCCTGCCTTCTACATCGCTGTAGAGTAGACCCCCCCCCCGCCCCACCGTTCAGGGACTGCAGCTTCCTGGCAATGGGACTCTGGTCTATTCTCTGAAGCACATCGGAGCGGCGAAGGCCCGTGCCAAAAAAGCAAGAAAATCTCTCAGTAGATTGCCGCTAAACCTCCGCCGCCGATATGAAAAGAGCGATTGTGCAAGCCGGCTGCACCTGTGTTGGCACTTACTGCGAGCACCTCGGTGGCCGCACACCGGTCCAGGATCAGGCCGGCTCACGCTCTGCGCGGAATCGACGCCGTGGCAACGGCCGCATTAACGGACCTCTGGACAGGATCGAGCCCTGGCACCACGGGGAGAGGAAGTGATCGCCTGTACTTCCGTTTTCAACATTATGACCCTCCTGTCCTTATGGTTTCTGCTCCATCACCCACCCCGACCCCTGCCCATACACGCGCACGCACACACACGCACGCACGCACGCACGCACGCACGCACGCACGCACGCACGCACGCACGCACGCACGCACGCACGCACGCACGCACGCACGCACGCACGCACACACACACACACACACACACACACAGCTCCCATGTTCAGGAAGAACGCTTTGCAGGACGCTCAAAAGAGCGAAACGCGAGAATGTTGTTGTTGTCCGGGATGAAAGACGCAAGGAAGGCACCTGCATTGTTTGCCTGTGCGTCATGACCCGCGCCGTTCCCAACGCCTCTTTGATTAAAAGCGAGCGCAGAGAATCTTCAGCGAAATAAAAACAAGCACCGGGCAAGGCACCAGCCCATTTGAAAATGCTACACATTTGGACAAAACAGGCTACCAAAAAAAAACCCCCCAGAAAAACAGGGAAGAAAATAGACGTATAAATCTTCTAAACCATTACCGAGAAGCTGCCTCTTATCATCACCTTTACATGCTGAGAGTCTAGCGGCAGGAAGATCCGAATTAAAGGGGTCTGGAAATGACCTCAACGTGATCCCCCCTTCTCTATAGAAAACAGCTGTTTCCATAAGGTTCAACACGCCGCGCAGTAAAGAACCTAGAGAAAGCACCGGTGCAAAGGGGGACCAACGCACATACCCGAAAACTATTTACCTCTCACCGGGACGGGGTTACTCTCCTGCAACCGTCAGAGTGCACATGCAGGCATGGAAAAATAGGCCGCCACAAGAAATGAAATCTTCAGAGAGCTCTCTGTGCACTTACTTACTGGAAAAGAAATCCCCCCGATAATAAAACATACACACAGTAATTCCCTAGACTGTATTCACACAGCGTCAAACAAACTGGGAACGCTGACCTAAATTGAGGCCAAGGATAAATCCCTCTCGGCTCAGAGAAATGTCACTGGAGGCATATATTCAAACGGTCTTTCCGAACAATGACCCCACCTACAGTCCTTGATATGGGATAGCGGTCATAAATCAAGTAATCCGACGATGTCTCTAAAACAGAAGGAAACACTGGACAATAAATCCGCGAACAATAAAAATAGCTGCAGGTAGGAACAGCCGATAAGTATTTCCTAAAATGACAAAGCACACAAGAATCAGAGCCTGTGGGGTCTAAGAACAGGGGGAAAAAAACACTTGCAGGTAAACGATACCGAGCTGCGCTGCCGCCCCCTTTCAAGTTGACCGCAATGGTAGGACTGAAAAACAAAGACAGCCTGCCTCCACAACAGCTGAG
Organism: Synaphobranchus kaupii; assembly: GCA_029718625.1. Classification (NCBI taxonomy): domain Eukaryota; kingdom Metazoa; phylum Chordata; class Actinopteri; order Anguilliformes; family Synaphobranchidae; genus Synaphobranchus; species Synaphobranchus kaupii. Next base: position 1,632,099 of record CM056388.1, read on the forward strand.
CTGCATGTGCGCTAGCTATATACTACCTTTACTTAGCTATCGTGGCCATTTTATTTTGTATTTGGTCATTTATTGAACGAGCGCTACAAACAAATCAACAACAAATAAACGCTTAATACCGTACGGGGTAGAGACAATGTGGATTAGACAAATTCAACAGCGTATCAACAGTCTCTGTGAACTGCAGTCACCTTACCAATATTAGGCCTACTTTAAAAAACCAGGCCGGTCATCAAAAAGGATCAGAACAAGAATGATAAAGTAAAAAGATGCAGTTGTGAAATCATAGGAGTGACCTAGTTTTCACTCCATGGAAACTTCTATGGATGCATTTTTCTGAGAACAACTCTGTCGCTTGCTTGCAGTGCCCCCCACCACCACCAAAAATTCCAGACATTTCTATGCATTTCTAAACCTTGCAAGCAACATCAACGTAGGCCTACTCGAAACGGGAAGGTTATATGCTGACCTGTGAATACTGCACAAAAAACACTCGCTTGTCCCTCCTGGGGAAGTCAGTTTCAATCTTGGCGTTCGCCCTCCATCTAGTGGCCAAGACGCGGAATTACATAAAACGTGAACAATTAGTCCGGTGGTGGTATTTCTGATCAATTTATGGAACTTTGTACTGATTTTAATTAGACGCAGATCATGACTTAACCAAGCAGACCAAACGTTAAAAACCTTTATGACCTAATTCTACACAATATAGCAGAAAGAATAAGTGTGACTGGTGACTTTGACTTGGGCATCAGGGATCACAACCCTATCGCTTGTTTCAGATGTACTAAAATAAGAAAACTACAGCCTTGGTTTATAAATAAGAGAAACCTCAGGAATCTTAACGAGCGAGCCTTTACGCACAATCTTTAGCACACAGATCTGCATCATATTGTTGAAATACCTGATGCTGAATCGGCAATAAGCTTTTTTTCCCTGAGTACATTTAGCACTTTGGTGGATAAAGCTCAATCCAGGAAGCGGTTAAATATAGATCTAATCTTTGGTTCTCTCATGAATTATTAAAACCATTTCAATCAAGGAATAAAACTTGGTCACTGGGTAGACGATCTGGGGACCCCTCCTATAGGGTTTCTTTAAGCCAATTAAGACATAAATGTACCTCCTCTGTGAAAAAGGCCAAATCCAAGTATTATGTTAATTCAATCATTAGTTCTTATAATAAGCCAGCAAAAAAATTGGAGAATAAGGGATTTTCCTCTCTCCCTGCTCATATTAAACCTGACGAATGCTTCAAACCTGGCTCTGACATGGAAATAATAACATTTTTTTAACCTTATGCGCGCCAAGCTTAGGGTGTAGCTGATTGGACGGTTGTGTATCAGCAGCAGGCTGGAAGCTTCAGAGTCAGAGATAAATAGGACAGAGTAGACGCAATCAACAAAACGGAATAAAATTGAGGGAAAACATTGTTCTTTTTCCATATAATGCATATTTTTTAAATGTAATGGAGTAGGAAATATTGTTTTAGATTACAAATATAATTGAGTAAAAGTATTGTCTTTAAAAAATACTCTGTATAAATGCATACAAAGTACAAATTCTTCAAAACTCTACTGAAGTACAAACCCCAATTCCAAAAAAGTTGGGACAGTATGTAAAATGCACATAAAAGCAGAAAGTAAATTCTCTTTTACATATATTTAATTGAAAATAGTACAAAAAAATGTTTAAAAATGTTTTACCTCATCGATTTTAGTAAATATACGCTAATTCCGAATTTGATACCTGCAACATATTCCAAAAAAGTTGGGACAGGGGCAAAAAAAAAAAAAAGACTGGGAAGTTTAAAAAACACCTGTTTGGAACGTTCCACAGGTAAACCGTTGATGCTATAATGACTGGGTATAAAAGGATATCAAAAGACTATTGATATCTTATTTTCAGGTACTCTTACAAGCGATACTATAACCTCTCTGCATTTGAATGGATCTCTATGGGAATTGGGGGGTGGGACTAGATTAAGCTGTAAATTACACTGGAACAGTATGGAACACATTGTTGGCGAAATGGCTGTAAGTCATCAAGGGTCTGAGGTATCAAACAAGCCTATACCATCACTCTGCTGCCAGATATGCAGTAGATATGAATGGATAACTTGAAGGGTTGTTTCTCCTGACTTATTTTTCAATAGAGTTAAATAGGAAATAGGAAAATGAGTCAGGAGAAACAACCATTAAAGTGATCCATCCATATCTACTGCATATCTGGCAGCAGAGTGATGGTTTGAGGCTCGTTTGATACCTCAGACCCTTGACTTACACAGCCATTTATGACCTTCTTCAAGGTCATAAACAAAAATAATCAGTCATTATATGTACTGTAGAAGAAGCTCTTGTCCATTGTCGCTTTTTAGCTTCTTCTATTTAATTTTAACTCATTTTTTGAAATGTAGACCGGAGGCATTGCACAAAAGCTGCACCACGACCTCAAGTTATGATTTTAAGTTTCTCTGAGCATATCCTAAATTAATGTATTGTAATTAATGTGACCCCATAACATTCAATTGCACAAGGATTTAGCAAATGTGTCTTTTTAATACTAGTCACATCATTAGCGTGAAAGCCTACTTACAAATATATTAAAACCATATATAAATGCAAGAATGCATGCAGCACATTAGCCATTCTGTGGCTAGCTGCACTGCTTCAATTTTGAACTAAATTTTGAACTAATTTGAATACAATTACAAGACACAGGTCTACCCAAATCATACAAATTAAGGACTTTTGTAATATGACCAATTATGGTAAGAACCTAATTCCTATGTGGTATTAGGTGTAAGGGGTATTCGGTGTATGGGGTATTAGATGTATTGGGTATTATTAGATGTATGGGGTATTCGGTGTATGGGGTATTAGATGTATTGGGTATTATTAGATGTATGGGGTATTAGGTTTAAGGGGTATTTGATGTATGGGGTATTATTAGGTGTAAGGGGTATTAGGGGTAAGAGGTATTAGGTGTATGGGTTATTAGATTTAAGGGGTATTAGTAATTTCATTGCAGGCTATTTGAACAGACCCCTGAATTCCCCTTTAATTTCAGTAACCACAGAGATACATAATCTTGTCTCTGTGTAAATATTCTTTTTATGTCTAAAGTTTTTATATATTTTTTTGAACTGGAAGTTCCCGCTGGGGGAAAAAGTTATATCTAAGTGCTGTTTTGCACGTAGATCATTGCACATGTTGCAGTAGCAGGGTGCTAACTGCAGGGGGCGGCATTGCTCCATGTGTAAAGCTCAGGAGCAGGTGCTCCCATTCCATCTACAGTTTGCTGTAGTTTTTTAGCCTCTATTGAAATATTCCCATATATTCCTGTAAAAAGGCTGGAATGCTTCCGACAACCGAAGGGTTTTAAATAATCACCAGAGCTCAAATATCAGGGTTTTGAAAGTTTTTAGGTTAAATCTGATCTCACTTTTTCCAAGTCCCAAGTCCAGGGGCGCAGGCCTGATATCTGTACATCTTTCTTTGGCTTTTGTTTGTTAATTTACTCGCTTTGTTTCACTCCATGCCATTTAAAATCCAATAAATCAAAAGCCAAAATTTCCTCAACCAATCACATGTCCTGTGGTAGCAAGAAACCCTGCAGCAGTGGGAGTGGGAGTGGTAGGTGGGGGAGAGGAGGCCGAACAACCTTCAGACAGAAGGTCCCCCTCATCCCATGTCAGGGGGGTTGAAGCCTAATCTACAGTTACAGGTGTAAAGATGAGATGGGGTTAGCAGGCAGTGTTCAGTACTGGGGGTAGCAGGCAGTGTACAGTACTGGGGTTAGCAGGCAGTGTTCAGTACTGGGGTTAGCAGGCAGTGTACAGTACTGGGGTTAGCAGACAGTGTTCAGTACTGGGGTTAGCAGGCAGTGTTCAGTACTGGGGCTAGCAGACAGTGTTCAGTACTGGGGTTAGCAGGCAGTGTTCAGTACTGGGGATAGCAGGCAGTGTTCAGTACTGGGGTTAGTAGGCAGTGTTCAGTACTGGGGTTAGCAGTCAGTGTACAGTACTGGGGCTGACAGGCAGTGTTCAGTACTGGGGCTGACAGGCAGTGTTCAGTACTGGGGTTAGCAGGCAGTGTTCAGTACTGGGGTTAGCAGGCAGTGTTCAGTACTGGGGTTAGCAGTCAGTGTACAGTACTGGGGCTGACAGGCAATGTTCAGTACTGGGGTTAGCAGGCAGTGTTCAGTACTGGGGTTAGCAGGCAGTGTTCAGTACTGGGGTTAGCAGCCAGTGTTCAGTACTGGGGTTAGCAGGCAGGGTTCACTACTGGGGTTAGCAGCCAGTGTTCAGTACTGGGGTTAGCAGCCAGTGTTCAGTACTGGGGTTAGCAGTCAGTGTACAGTACTGGGGCTGACAGGCAATGTTCAGTACTGGGGTTAGCAGGCAGTGTTCAGTACTGGGGTTAGCAGGCAGTGTTCAGTACTGGGGTTAGCAGCCAGTGTTCAGTACTGGGGTTAGCAGCCAGTGTTCAGTACTGGGGTTAGCAACCAGTGTTCAGTACTGGGGTTAGCAGGCAGTGTTCAGTACTGGGGTTAGCAGGCAGTGTTCAGTACTGGGGTTAGCAGCCAGTGTTCAGTAATGGGGTTAGCAGGCAGGGTTCACTACTGGGGTTAGCAAGCAGTGTTCAGTGAGATGTCTGGACTGGGTTCCCGTGAAACTTGACCGCTCTCAACCTTCAGCCAAAGGTATGCTCACACACTGCTGTCCAGTTCTGCCATTTATAGGACCTACTGGTGTGTGTGTGTATGTGGGAAGGTTTGTGTGTGTGTGTGTGTGTGTGTGTGTGTGTTTGTGCGTGTCCTTGGCTTTCTCTACCACACTTCACTGCCACCATCCCCTCAATATACAGGGTACACACATAACAATAAAATCACTGGTGTTTGTTCATATGTGGTGAGTCACTCAGGAGTAATCTGACCCTGGAGTCGGTCCTCACAACTATACTACAGTTTCAGATGACAGCAATGAAAGTGAAATAACAAGCAAATGTTCAGCTATTATTAGGTTTTAATGATTTGTCTAAACTGGACGCACGCTTGTCCACGCAAACACACACGCCACGGCACGTGCGCACGCACACACACACACACGCACACGCGCACACACACAGGAAAATAAACTCACGCACAGCACTCCAGTCACACTTTCCTGTCCCAAACTTTGTCCTGCTGGTAATTGGTCCAGAGAGGAGTGTGTTTGTTTGTGTGTGTGTGTGTGTGTGCTGCTGTCCTCAGATGGAGAGCGTGACTAACTCTCCCACTCCCACAGGGAAATATGGCTCCTTCTTCTGTGGGTTTGGTGACAGGGAAGCCCAGACCACACAGGAACAGAGCCGCTGCCAGGACAATTCCACCGGGTTTGGCCCAAGGGATTCTGGGACACTAGCGTGAGAGACACTTCCTGCTCCTGCCCCTGCCCCCCAGAGATCAAAGAGCCAGGACTTCACCTTTCTGAGAAGAGAAGATCAGGGAGTACATCGATGCTGATTGGTGGATATTATGTAGTTGTACTTCTGGGATTCCTGTGGGAATTACCAGGAAAAATACAGAAAGCATCTAGCAAAGAATCAGAAATGTTCTGCTGGCTGTTACCAATGTCTTGCACCTGCATGTAATGGTTCAGGTGCACCAGTGTGGTGGGGGTATGGGTGGGGGGTGTTTGGGGGAGTTCTAGGCTAAGGGCACTTAAAGGTGCCGGTTGGACAGGTGTGCGGTAAGGGCTTAGGTATAAGGTATGGGTTCAGGTGTGCGGTAAGGGTTTAGGTGTGGATTAGGGTACGGGTGGAGGGGGGGGTGGAGTTAGGGTTTAGGTGTGGATTAGGGTACAGGTGGAGCAGGGGTCAGGGTATGGGCAGGGAGTCCGGGTATGTGGGGGTGCAGGACCCTGACGTTTCGACAGCGCCGTGTCACGCAGTTTTACAGGCCGAGTTTTAAAAGTGGGTCTCTGTGGCCAAGAAGCCATGGAAAGTTCCCCCTCGCTCGCGGCCTCCCAAAGCAAAGCAGGTATTAAATGTCTGGGAGAAACGAGGGCTTGGAAATGGAGGATCCAGATGGGCAGATGGAAATATTTCCCGGCTGGAGTGAGTAGTCTTGCGTGTGAGGGTCTTTGAGTCCATGCTCTTTGTTCTGATTTTTTTTCTTTATTTTTTTTTTCCGCACGCACATTTACCACACTGATTAGGATGACCATGCTATATATATGCCACAGCGCCACCTACAGGCCGCTTCCACTCAGTGCCCCCAACGTGCTTCAAGGAAAACCTGGACTGCCTCAACCTGCTCTGCTTCAGGAGTCCTCGGTTCCATACTTCCAGTAGAAAGAGTATGCACTAACGGATGCCCCGGTTAGAGTATGCAGTAACGGATGCCCTGGTTAATTATCTGAACAGCAAACACCAAAATCATCGCTCACATCGGCCAGTCACACCCTCCCCAGAGCCTTATCTACTACGTCCTGTGTACTGTGTACTAGCAGTGTGTACTGGTGTGCTGTTTAATGTGCACTGTTTAGTGCGCAACGTGTAGTACGGAAAA
>CM056388.1:1643650-1691150 GCA_029718625.1 Synaphobranchus kaupii
GAGCTGCAACAGTCAAAACATGTTCCCTCTACTCTTTTTAAAATGTTTATAATTATATACTTGCATTATTCTGCAGTGAAAATTTGAGTTTGTCTACTCGCCTTAGGGTTGGATATGAATAGGCTACACTCTGCAGGGTTTTTTTTATCCAATGCTCACATGTTTAAACCCATTTCACTCACACCTTGCTAAAACATCACTGGAGTCTGACATAGTCCAAATATGAAAATTAAGTAGAGTTGATGTCAGAACATCAACATATAAACTTAAGACCAGTACAGTGGTTCGTTAGGTTACTGTAATTGTCTATATGGAGGGATAAAACATGTTTAAATGTGAAATCGGCCCACCTCAATACTTCCCAGCCCACTGAATAGGCCTACGCACCAGGGTTATGGCTGAGTCTGCCGAGGTTGCCAAAGAAACTGACTTATTTTCTTTTTTTTTTGTTGTGAATTGATACAGCGCTTTTGACTGACAGTAGACTACATAAACGCCTCAACCTCCGCGACGGATGTTGCGACGAACAGTCGTAAACAACATTCCTTCTCTCAACAGTGTGCGACTAATATCTTAACACTTTCTATGATGTTTTCCACTCAGATCACATGGCTGCAATTAATGATAGACAGTTAAAATAAGGCGCGCGAGTGACCCTGAACAGAAGTCGGCAAGGAAATCTGCAAGTTGACTTCTGCATGGTCTATATGCATTTTGGATTGGTGATTTCCGTTATTCTTAATACGCAGATATTGAGGATGAATGTAAAACAATGGTATCACCGGTTCTCGCTGCTTTGATTGACATGATGCAAAACTTCTTTGCAAACACATCAGGCATGTCAAATGCATTTGAAACGATTGTGTTGCGCGGCTACTGGTAACAAATAACAAGGGTTGTTCAATTCAATGTCAATAGGGCATGTGGTCTCAAATAGTAGCGTACTGTGCGACAATTATAAACGTTATGTGTGCACGAGGACTAAATAACCAGATTAAATATAGCGCCACTACCTTGGATACATACGTAGGAGCGCGATGTTACACGCGTATGCACACGAGACAGCGTGAATCTCAGATTTCCAATTTGATAACGGGCTGTGATTTTCACAACCGATTCCTAATTCTTAGTTTCAATGTAGCCTATTAATACATTGGAAAAACAGCAAAACACACTTTAATACTACTACTACTACTGCTAATGACAATAATAATAATAATAGTAATAGCCTAGTAATAATAATAATAATAATAAGTGTATAATGTATAAGCTAGTCTACAATATAAAATTGGAACAGAAAATAAAGTTTTACGAGGTAGTTTCACTCGAGATCCTCAAGAGAACTAGAAAGCAGAGACGTTTTTGCGGTTGGAAAAGGTTCCCGAAAGCCCAGTTTCACTGGCGTAGCTACACATAATAATCGGAATCCCTGAAGTTTTCGTGTAGTTCAATGTCTTTGTTTTATTCTTTAATGGCACATCGATTTGAATAATTTAGATGCACCTTGATTATATGTATTTATTTCGGCTGAAAATAGTTTGTGTCTCTTCCAGACACAGTCCCCTGAAATTAAAAAGAAAAATCTAATCTGCACGAATAATTGGCAACACCAGGTAGCTCCTTCCCGACATCACGCTTCTTAAAATAGTTAATCAATTTAGAAGTTCATTAATTAATTTATTTAATAACAAACCGTGAAAGGTGCATTTTATATCAGGCTTTCTTCAATTTCTGAAATCGCATTTTACGCATTAGAACCGTTAAAAGTGAACTTTGTTTGATATTATCATAAGCGATTAGAAAGAGAGTAGTTTTCAGTATTTAGAAGAAATGGCCCCAATTAGCTCGTTGTTCAACATCTTTCAGGGTAATTAATTAACTTACGGGCAATTGAAATATATCCTATAGGCTACGTTTCGCAACAGTCTTCGTTTACTATTGGATCGAAATGTTATTGGTTGCTGACCTGTTAAACAACCGTTTTAGTTTGAGGAACAGTGTCTTATTTCATATTTTTCATTCCTTTCAAGGCTGACAATCCGCGTTGGACAGTGAAAGCAATCTGGCCGGGTGACAAAAACGTCTGTTAACCAAAGGGTAACGAAGTCATGCAGTGCAGTGTAAGCGCAGAGCAGGGGGGCGAGCCGCTGGTGGCCCGTCCGCACTAACCTGCGGCTCCAGATCTGCGAAGCGGGTCCGCGTCCTAATCGCTTTCTCGTCTCCTTTTTGAACGGCGGTCTGGGGGTTACGTCAGACTTAAGCGAAAAGTGCAGGGCAAGCAAATAATCTCACAAGGAGCTATTCGCGGGCGTTACTGCCAAACCCCGGTTAGACTGCATGCTCACAAGCTCAACGATCAATGCCATTACAAAGAAAAACCTATAAAGCAACATGTGGTAAGTCATCTCTCTTTTACTGCAAATTTCAGCAATGGGGATGTTGGCTCTCTAGCTCACACGGCTGCTTTAAGTAGGCTAGTATGGCAATGGCATACATGCGCATGAATAACGGATGCATAAATTAAGCTACTAACTTTTCTCACAGGTGAAGTAACGTGACATGATGAAACATTTGCGATTTTTGGCTTTTTGAGATTTTTTTTCTCAATTAAATTTTTTTAAATTAAACTTTGTTTTGTATTTTATTATTATTATTATTTTCTTCATTTCAAAACAATATGCCACATGCGCGAAATAGGAACCCGAGCCCCATCCCAGAAGTTACATGGGACACGGGACTGAAAGAAATGAACGAAACTTGGAAGGGGGCGATCGCCTGTCTCGGCGTTGCCATCTTCTTCGTGATGACCATTGGGATCATCTATTGGCAAGTCGTGGATCAGCCTAATAAAAACTGGATACTAAGAGGGGGCTTTAGCGGACTGATATGGGAGAGACGGACGCACTCTCTGGTCATACAGACGCTGGCCGAAGATAAGACTTTTGTGGAGATTGGCGTGGGCAACGTGGAGAACTCCGACACGGTGGTTCCCTTCGTCAGAAACCTCTGCTGGCTCAACAAGACCGAGTTCTGTTATACGTGGGATTCGATGGCAGACGTAAAGATAGTTCTGGAGTCGGATGACACGTCGGAGACGGAGTGCTACAGCATAGTCTGGACAGCTCTCCATTGTCAAGTGGATCTGAAGGTAAGCGCGCGCCGCTGTTCGTTTTGCCTTTAGAATTTCCGGAGACGACCTGCAATACCAGCAATAATAATAATTTTAAAAAACCTCGATATGGAAGTTATGTGATCAATGGGCAACACAACAAACCTTTCAAGATAGGCTACTATTGGTATTTTGATATTTAAGGGGAAATTTGCACAACTTGTTTAAATCTCCCAAAACCTCCTCTATAGACTAAGTATTTTCGGAAGTTTCGAAACAAATCCTTCAATTTGTACATTCCTGAATGAAATCCATCATGTGCTCGTTTAAAACTGTTTAAAGCTGTGATTTCCGGATAAACTAAATTTGTCGAAAAGCAAATCCCGTTGCTGCTTTTTTTTTTTTACAGCTTGGCTTGTGACAGGGAGCATATATCAAAAAGGCACAAAGGAAATGGGATGAATTAATAAAACTTTCAATCAAAAGGAGAGAACAAGTCTCGTTTGACATTTAAACCGATTTTTGTATATGTATATTTATACATGAAAGTGAATTCACACATTAATTTATATATACTATAGGCTATAAATTAAACTCATAAACTCATGAGTATAATGAAACTAATTTTAAGAATATGTCGTAAAATAAGTGCATCGCAGTCCAACCTTGAGGGCCGGTTTGTCTTTGCATTTCAGTCAGGCATTCCAGTGAATTAAGACAATTGAGTGTGATCTGTATCTTATGTCCGTTTTTCCGTTTCCCTGAGTTAAATCAGCTCCATACTGGCATGGTACGAAATCTTTCTGCCAAACGTCACATTTTTTATAGAGGAAAAAAAAATTCCCGCAAATTACAATGTATGGGAACAGTCAGGAGTGGCATATTGGAACATATAAAACTTTGTGACCTAAGATTCCCGTGAAGTCTTCTGCGGTAACTGTAGACTGGCTCTCACTGGGACCATAGATATCTGTAATGATGAAATGGAAAGCTTTTGAGCTTCGTATGTAGCTACCTACCATAGTGCACTCCGCTCAGGAAGTACAGAATTATAAGCCTGTTAATGAAGCACGTGCATCACTTGACGGAGGTTTTGTAGGAAAAGTAGGAATACGGAAAACATTTTTCATTTCCCTCTGTGGTTACCTATCGATCTAGCATCTACTCAAACTAAACTCAACACCTGTGTAAAAGTCTGAAAAGCGCACTGCACGTGACAATAATCATGTTATTATGGGTGACGGTGAAGTATGCAAGTTAGGTAAATCGGCAGGTAGTTCTGAGGCTGGTTTCTTTTAATGGAGAACTTTGTACTCTTGAGCAAGGTGCTTTACCCTAAATTGCATCAGTAAAATATCCAGCTGTAAACTGGTAAACGGATAGAATGTAAGAATATAAGCTGTGCCCGTTGCTCTGGATAGGGATGTCTGCTAAGCAGATGAAACATAACGAGTAACGTAGTAAATAAGAAAGGCCCTTTTGTGTAAAAGCAGAATACGCACGGCTTATGTGCCAGCCCAAAGCTGATCTCTCTCTCTCTCTCGCCCTCTCAGGACTGCTTCTCCATGGCCAACGTGTCGTGGTACGGAGGCGCGAGCGTCCGCGCTCAGAGCTGGCCCATAAACAGCGCTAACACATCCATGCAGCCCTTCACCGTCAGTGACCTGCGGGAAAACCCCGCCGGGTACGGCTCCGTCCTCGAGCGCTACTTCCTGGGCTCGTCAGGTAAGAAGCCTCGCCCTTACGCGTCATTCAGGGGGCGACTGGCTTTCTACATTAGAGGTTGCCGGTTTTATTCCCAGGTGGGGGCACTGCTGTTGTAGGCCTATCCTTGAGAAAAGCAGCTGAATTGCTTCAGTAAGTAAATAGATTAATGGATCGCATGTAAAAACGACAGGAAGCGTAAGACCAGCTGTAATGTAAACGTAAACCTAACGTGACTGGAGAGGAGAGCGTTTAATATGCTCGCACGTGGTCCGAAATGGGGGGGGACGGGCATCCAACATTGCAACTTTGGCCCCAGGCCCCGGGCATTTTACTGAAAGGATTAGGCAGTGAATGACAGCAATTCACCAATCCTATTTTATTTTTAAGTACAATCCTGAAATGCATGGTGTGTTGCGCTTTTTTTGGGTGCTATTAAAAGGGACAGGGTAACCACACAGGACCTGGAGCGGAACTGCTCACTGGGGGTATTTTTGGGAGGGAGAATCAAGGTTCTCAGAGCTGCCATTAGAGGCATTTGTGTGATTGGCCAGCTGAGGCCTGACCGTCCTACTGCTGACTGGAGCCTGACCCAAACACCGGGCCGGAGTGCCCCATCAGTTCCGAATGATATTACATCGCATTCACCCCACTCACACACGTATGCATTCACCCCCCCCCACACACACACACACACACACAAACACATTTACCCCACTCACACACGCATTTACCCCATACACACATTTTACCACTTTAAAGCAAATTTTGTTCATTGGTTAAATGTGTGTTTTAATTAGCATATTTAACATCATATAGCATTAAAGTTTTTATCAATTTAGAAAAAATATTAGGCTACTGGGAGCATTCATTAAGTTATGGGTGTAAACAGCTTCATAGCATATAATAGTTTATTAGGCACAATCTAAAGTGCTTTTTACAATCTTTACAATTTATTATCTTTGCATTTCAAAGGCTAGATTTAGTCTTGTGAATTAAACGGAGAATAAAAATAAATACATTTTCTAATTAACATTCAGAAGCTACATTTAGCGGCATTCTGAATTTACGAACGCAGGACGCGTGGTCCTGAGCAGGTGTAAAATTTGTTTGAACATACGAACAAATCTCAGATACGAAAACTTTGATGAATGCCAAAATACGAGCAAAATTGCGAATAGGAACCATTTACGCACAAATTGGTTCTGCTCATGTTTCATGAGTGAGGCCCATTCTGTGCGTTATCAGACAGATAGAGCGCTCTAAATACATTATAAGTGTATTATACCGTTCAAGTGCACTGTGTGGCATCGCCTGGCTCTACTCTGCCATTAAACCACTTTATTAACACTATTAAAACACTAAACCACTTTCATTCTGATTTCCTGTGGCCTGTGTTCAGTACACACACTCACATGCACGCACGCACGCCCCCATCTGTGTCGTGCTCAGTACACACATTCACATGCTCTTTCCCAAAGCTTTGAAGTTTCTTTGGCACAGCAGGTTAGGACCCTGTGACTTAATGCAGAAGACATGATATGCAGAGATAAAGCTCACACAATGGAAGACTGCCTGAGCGCTGCAGAGATCACACACACACACACACACACACACACACACACACACACACACCACTGTGCTGCAGAGATATGAATCAGGTGCTTCTGGTATGAACCCTTCCTCCTCCCTCCTCCAGCTGCTCAGAGCCAGATTAAAGGTGGAGGCACGACATGATCTAACGGGTATAATTACCATCATGTGACGAAAACACAGAGTGCTACAGTCATTTCCTGGACGATTGTTTGTGCAGGCATTATGATTTATGTAATACCGCGGCAGGTCTTAGCCGAGAGAACGCCCTGACGCAAGTCTCCTCCAATAGAATGGCCTCAACCGCTGCTGCCCCTAAACCAACTCCTACTCCCGCTGCCCCCCAAAATAAGTTTCACGTTGCGAAGTAACCCTAAGCAGGCATGCATAGCTCCCGAAATAACAGCGGGAGACAATGTTAACATCACAATGTATGCAACGTTAAGCGTACAGTAAGTGTTAGGTAATAGAATGCATGTGTGGGAGCGTTTCTGTCCGTCTTTTACGAGCCGAGAGTGATAACGGAGATCACCCAGTCAACCTCTGATGAAACGTTTATCGTTCGTTTGTTTGTTTTTTGAGGAAGTAAATTGTTCTGAATAGCGTAGCGTTCTCAGGCGCAGGGTTCCACGAGAGGTGCGCCCTAAAACTGTGCCTCTAGGACAGGTGTTCATTCTCACCTTGAATGCAGCACCCAGATCATACCATGAGAAACCCGCTGATGTCAGTTTATCAGGCGTCTGGTATTGTTACTTATTATATTGCTCACTGCTGCTTGGCAAGGACACCCTTGTAAAAGAGATATTAATCCCAATGGGACTCTTCTGGGTAAATAAATAACTAAATAATACACCACGTAATCAACTGCTCTAATAGATCAAACGCTGAGTAAAGCAGGAACACCAGCAAACCACGTGGCTTTAGGACCCAGATCCAGGAGGATTTGCAGAGTTTTCCTCCGTGCAGACATTAGGATGATCACTCAGTCTTGGCTTCCCTTCAGGATGTTATGAGGGCTCAGGTGATGAATCATTAAGCAGTATGAGGAGATGATTGCAGCCATCTCACGCCATGGTCTGGTTAAGCAGTATGAGGAGATGATTGCAGCCATCTCACGCCATGGTCTGGTTAAGCAGTATGAGGAGATGATTGCAGCCATCTCACGCCATGGTCTGGTTAAGCAGTATGAGGAGATGATTGCAGCCATCTCACGCCATGGTCTGGTTAAGCAGTATGAGGAGATGATTGCAGCCATCTCACGCCATGGTCTGGTTAAGCAGTATGAGGAGATGATTGCATCTCACGCCATGCTCTGGGTGAATATTCCATTCTGATTGGCTGGAAGGTGTGTGTTAAAACCGCTTCACGCACAAGTAGTTTGGGTCAAGTGTAATCACCATTCCAATTTCATACGCTGCCCGGCCAGCTAACCAAACTATGTAACCTTAGCAACATGCTGAAACAGTAGCAAGCCTAGCAAACAACTTTGTTACAAAGTTTTTTTTTTTGTATTTAGTGCAGGCAAAACTGTTTATATTTTGAGGGTGAATTGCCTGAAAATATTAATAACCACTCCTTATGTTTTAATCTTTGGCAATGACCATAGAATAAGCGGAATAATCCACATCGAGAGGTGCGTTACAGGGTTTGAACGCACTCCGTGGACGCACCACCCTCTGCTTCGCGTCAGGTGGTTCTCCGCATCGTGCGTTAAAACTATTTAACGCACACCTCGTTCTGGATTATTCCTAACTTGATACTGTAATCTTTGGCTTAACCTCTGATGACATTGTGTGCTTCCAGCAACAATGTAATAATGCACAAAGTTCAATATCTTGAAACTGCAGCCTTTGTTTTCCTTGAACATAGCTCTCCTTGTAGATCTTGCAATAAATGAAGGTCTTTTATGTAAGTGTAAGCCTTGGGTTGAACCATTGATAACTTCTTGTGAAGATAATGATGTAGAGTACTGTACATGCAGTTCTGTACCTTGAAACCGTCTTTGGTCAAAACCTTTGATCGCTTCTTGGGCTTCTATCAACAAGAGATAAATTAACTGAGGTAAAAAATAAAATAAAATAATAATTCCACATAAACAGAACTTATTAATTACGCTACTGAATGGAATAGCATCCGAGTAAACATAAATTATATAATGGGCCCAATTCAACCTGTATTTATTTTATGTTAAATCGGGATTTTAAGAGTCACTGTGAAATTAATTTAAGTACAGTATGACAAGTTTCATATCTGATAATGAAATAGAATAATGAAGTCAGTACTAAAGCTCGATTCCTCTCAAAGAGTGAATAGGCTTTTTCCATCCCCTGTTTTTCCTTGGAACTTAGTCTTACTCTGAAAACCCTGTGCACTGACAGAGCTAAATTAGATGGTCTGTTTGGCATAGAGCAGTGGTTCCCTCTCTCACATCATTACAAATATGGCCTGGAAAGATTTTGCCTTCTTTTGTTGTTTTTACAGTGATCATCTGTAAAAATGACGGCCTGTTTGGTGCACTAAAGAGATTACCTGTCTTCGGAAAAGTCTGGAACCAATAATGCAAATATATGGGCTGCATCAGATTTATGCTTTTTTTTAAAAAAAGAATTTGTGTTACAAAGTTCTGGCGAAATGGTTTGTTCTGAAAGAACAAAGACCTGAAATAGATACCTCCTACTTATTGGCAATAGAAAAAACTATATTCTGTCAGTTATGTACTTTTCTAAAATTGGCTGCTAAGCAAAAACATGCAAGTTAGTCAAAAGCAAGGCCCCCGTGGCAGGCACAAGACCCCTCAAGTGTCGCTTTGGGGCAAACTGGAGACTCTCACAGTCGCCTATTCACTTCCTGTCTTCCTGGGATGAACTCAACGTCAGTCTCCATGTGGGACTGCACGAGAAGCTTCCCTCGTTTGGAGCTTCTTTTTTTGTTTGTTTACGATGTAATATAAGTTACTGGCTACACACAACGCTTTAATTTGGGGTCTTAGAGATGACAGGTGTGTGGAACAGTTTGCCAGGCAGAGACTGTGAGGGAGTTCAGGTCCTGGCTACTCTAGCTTTTAGCCAAAGATGAGACTAGATGGGCTGAAGGGCCTGTTCTCCTCATTATGTATTCTTATGTTCTTATGTTCTAGATGGGCTGAATGGCCTGTTCTCCTCATTATGTATTCTTATGTTCTTATGTTCTAGATGGGCTGAATGGCCTGTTCTCCTCATTATGTATTCTTATGTTCTTATGTTCTAGATGGGCTGAATGGCCTGTTCTCCTCATTATGTATTCTTATGTTCTTATGTTCTAGATGGGCTGAATGGCCTGTTCTCCTCATTATGTATTCTTATGTTCTAGATGGGCTGAAGGGCCTGTTCTCCTCATTATGTATTCTTATGTTCTTATGTTCTAGATGGGCTGAATGGCCTGTTCTCCGCATTATGTATTCTTATGTTCTAGATGGGCTGAATGGCCTGTTCTCCTCATTATGTATTCTTATGTTCTAGATGGGCTGAATGGCCTGTTCTCCTCATTATGTATTCTTATGTTCCAGATGGGCTGAATGGCCTGTTCTCCTCATTATGTATTCTTATGTTCTTATGCTCTAGATGGGCTGAACGGCCTGTTCTCCTCATTATATATACGTACTTATGTTCTAGATGGGCTGAATGGCCTGTTCTCCTCATTATGTATTCTTATGTTCTTATGTTCTAGATGGGCTGAATGGCCTGTTCTCCTCATTATGTATTCTTATGTTCTTATGTTCTAGATGGGCTGAATGGCCTGTTCTCCTCATTATGTGTTCTTATGTTCTTATGCTCTAGATGGGCTGAACGGCCTGTTCTCCTCATTATATATACGTACTTATGTTCTAGATGGGCTGAATGGCCTGTTCTCCTCATTATGTGTTCTTATGTTCTTATGTTCTAGATGGGCTGAATGGCCTGTTCTCCTCATTATATATACGTACTTATGTTCTAGATGGGCTGAATGGCCTGTTCTCCTCATTATGTATTCTTATGTTCTTATGTTCTAGATGGACTGAATGGCCTGTTCTCCTCATTATATATACTTATGTTCTAGATGAGCTGAATGGCATGTTCTCATTATATACACTATAAATTTTTATGTTCTTTGGTGTAACTTTTGTTGAGAACCAAGTTTTTATTTATTAAAAAACGGTTTAGGAAAATCAAATGAAACGGTACGCTGGGAGTTGGGCAATATGAAGACATCACAAAGGACAGAATGAATAAGTCAACACAATTTAACACCAGACAGGTTGCCAGAAAAAAAAGGGGGTAGCAGGCATTGCTTATGAGTAGTAGCACATCACAACATCTCTCAAGATATTAATCACTCTCCGCTATCGAGGGTCTAACACAAACAGTGCTGACATCATAAATTATTCTCGCTGGGAGAAGTGAGAGAGTCGGGCCGCTGAATGTGTACGCGCGTACTCGTGCCCAACTGGTGTCATGGAAACAGCCATTGTGATGATCAATCTAATTATGAGTCCTCAGAATAAATGTCCTCTCCACTGTGGCTCTGAACATACAGGATGAAAAACCGGATTCTTTCCGTAGGGCCACAGCCAATCATTGATTAATTCATGAATATGAACAGTACGAGACCAAGAGTAGGGACGGGACGATATAAGATTGTATCTTTTATCGTGATAAAAACACTCAAGATCATTTTATCGTGGTGAATTTCCATTATTGGGATAATCGTGAATATCCTCACATGAGCCGTGAATGTCCTCACGAGTGACTTGAAAAAGCTGTAGATTCTTTTTATTAATGGATTTTTTTCTGTCACTGTGATTACCTGCTGGGTGTTGGCGAGAGCCTGAATCTGTCCTTGTTTGTTTTTCACTAAAAAGGATGTTCACAAAAAAAAGATGTGTGTCCTATGATGCAATAAAAATATTTATTTCTTAGCAAAATGTAAAGTATTTTAGTGCCATTTTAAGAGTTTTAAGCATATTTTGATGATTATTGGGATAATATCGTGAATTGCAATTATTTTAGCCAGGATCATCGTCACATGAAATTTTCATATCGTCCCATGAGCCAGACAGCAGTAGGGCTGGGTATCGAACCCCAATACTTTTTGAGCACCGACCGAATCATGTCCGTAGCACCGAGTATCGAAAAAGTATTGTGTGCTTTTTGGCAAAAAACTCTTTTTTTTTTAATTCTTGTTTTTTTTCTTGATTTAAAGCATAATTTTCTTAATTTTATACAGCTGTTTGAGTTGACAACATTAACACTGAAGCATTTGAGAGGTTTCAGCTTATTTTGTTAAATGAGAAATTTTTTTTTTGGATATTGTTGGAAAAATAAGTTTACACTCAGCAAAGAAAGGTATCGGGAAAAGTATCGATTTGGCATCGGAATCGAAAAATTTCAAACGATACCCAGCCCCAGACAGCAGGTCTCCGTACCTTCCGGAAGCCACAGTCACATGACCTGCAGTACAATGGCTACAGTGCAACAGCATGCAGTGCATTCTGCCAATCACGCCCCATTTACCCTTGCAAGGTCCCCGTAAACACTCATAAAAGGAGCAACACACACACAGACACACACAGGACTCCACAAGCAGGCCTCAGCAGGGCCAAAGGCTCCAAGGATTTCTCATTGTTGGGGGCGCGCATTAAGTAGGCGCATTTAAAAACGATGGAATGAAACCACGATGGAATCGATGCGCATCAGTTAGACGGTGTGCGTTTACTGCAGGACTAATCAATGACTGACTGCCTTTGTTATATTAACAGTGTGTATACATACGTCTCTCTGCCATTTCTCCCGCCCGTAATGTGTGTACAACCCCCGGCTTCGTTTGCTTTAGTAAACCTGCTGAACATCGGGCACCTGCTAAATTAATGTAATATAATATGAGTCAGATCAGGGCAGGGCTGGGACACATATCCATTAAAACAGAGTTTCCAGGGTTTGGGTAAACGCGTGAGCCCGCCCAGCCTAGCTCAGGGAGCCAGGTAGCCAAGCAGCGGACTGCCAGCCGGGGGCTAAAAGGCCTTCAGAGGGTGAGGGAGAGGCCGGGGTGCGGTTGGGGGGGGGGTGGGGGCGGTTGGGGGGGGCGGGGGGCGGTTGGGGGGGGGGTGGCAGTTGGGGGGTGGTTGGCACAGCGGGAGAAACCGGAGAGCTCACAGGAATTCTTGCGAGGGCAGCTACATCTGTGGACACAATCATCTGCTTCACATAATCTCATCTCATCACCACTTCACTAGAGACGCTGGGAAGGGACGCGACGAGAACACAAACACAGAGAGAGAGAGAGAGAGAGAGAGCAAGAGAGAGAGAGAGCAGGCAGAGGGTACAAACAGAGAGAGAAGTGTGGCAGTGAAGTGTGGGGTCCGCTCACAGAGCAAGATTTAGCAAAATGGGACAAACACCCCATAGAAACTCTGCATGCAGAACTTTGTAAAAACATCCTCCAAGTCAAGAGGAAAGCACCAAACAATGCATGCAGGGCAGAATTAGGCCAATATCCACTACTGATTAACATGCCAAACATGTCAAACATAAAATCACCTGTTAAAATTTTAAACACATTTTAACAGGTGATTTTATGTTTAACATATTTAAACTTGTAAGGAATCTTTCACAATCCATTTATGCAGATGGCTATTTACTGAATAAACCAGGTTACAGACCTTACTCCAGCGTAGAGCAGCAGTGTCCCGCATGGGAATCGAACCAGCAACCAACAAGGTCAACCAATGACTGGCTCAGAGAGAGAGCGAGATGACCAATGGGAAGAGAGAAACACAGTTAATTTCCTGGGGAACTTCCTGTCACTCACCACAACAGCAGGCTGCATGTCTCTCTATGAGAAAAATTTCATTTCATTTTATTTCTTTTTTTAATCTGTTCACTTTTTGCGCTGCTTGGCATGCTAGCTACGACAGCTGAAGAGCTAGTGGCTCCACAACCACAAAACAGGATAAATACACTGTTCAAACCACCACATCACATGATTATAGCAGCAGCTATGCTGAGATATTACAGAGCTAAAGAGCTAATGCTACCATGTAACCACCAGGGTCTTCTGGTGCTGGACGTAATCAAGTGTGTGTAGGTGTCAGCTCTGGGTCAAATACTTATACACATATATTTAACCCTTTTGACACCAGTAACATTCCTGAAGATGACTGACATTATTTTAACCCATATTTATTTTGAACAAAAGTCTTTTGTCGTGTGATTGTACACGTTGGTTAGTAATGTGTTAGTAATGCGTTTCCTTGAAAAACTCTCAGGGGACTGCAGGGATTAAACTATGTTTACATTTTTCCAGAATCTAGTAAAGTTCAATAATTTCAAATAGTTATTTGACTTAGCATCCAAGGGCTCCGAAGTGAACGATCGATGCCGCCAGACCGATATCCTCGCCCCCATTGGAGCCTAGCCTCTACTGGTCTCACTGACCCAACGGGTAGCGGGAGGTCAAAGAACGCGTGTCTGCGTTGTCGACCGCGGCAAAACAATGATGACCCCTCTGAGGGGAGGGGGGGTTAGCTGAAGCTACGGGGCTATTCCTGGAAGCCTACAGCTGGTGACCCAGCTAAGACGCTAGGCCAGTCTATTAATACAAACCCCCGCACGCACGCGTTTTGATCACCTCAGAATGTACTTCCTGGACCACCGTCTGTCGCACAATTCCATAAAATCTTATTACATTTCCCTCCCATTTTACGGCTTTTCTCTGAAAATGCTCCTGTGCTTTCACCTCGTAATTATCATCTAGTGATAATCTATACTTATCTTTAATCTATAGCTTTAGCGTAGGCTACATTAGGTTGTAGCAACCTCCTTGTGGTCATTACCTTTCTTAATTTGAGTTTTTGTATTGGTGTAGTTCGGCCTTGGTTCTACTTGTAAAGTCATGTAGCGGAGAGTGCAATGCAGTCGTTTTTCAGTAGTTTGACCTCATTCAGTGCAAGCTTTACATTATAAAATGTAGTATGCATACAGACTGAGAGCAAGTTTATTGTTTTTGTAAGACACGTTTGTAAAATGCATAAAAATAGGCCTACTTATTAAAATCGGATTGGTTAATGACGGAGAGGGCAAAGACTGGCTGCCTGATGATATACCTGCTGTCCTGCTGCGACAGGGTCGGCTCCAGTCTCTCCAGGAACCGCTCCCCGAAGGAACCGCACCCTTAGGAACCACTCTCGAAGGAACCGCACCCTTAGGAACGCTCCCCGAAGGAACCGCACCCTTAGGAACCACTCCCGAAGGAACCGCACCCTTAGGAACCGCTCCCGGAAGGAACCGCACCCTTAGGAACCACTCTCGAAGGAACTGCACCCTTAGGAACCACTCCCGAAGGAACCGCACCCTTAGGAACCACTCTCGAAGGAACCGCACCCTTAGGAACCGCTCCCCGAAGGAACCGCACCCTTAGGAACCACTCCCGAAGGAACCGCACCCTTAGGAACCGCTCTCCGAAGGAACCGCACCCTTAGGAACCACTCCCGAAGGAACCGCACCCTTAGGAACCGCTCCCCGAAGGAACCGCACCCTTAGGAACCGCTTAGGGGCATCCTTCCGCCTGTTTTCTCCGTTTCTTCCTTCGTTTTGAAGGAGTTGCGTGACTACAGTGTGAAACAATTTTGTACAAGTCAATTAAATTCCAAGCTAAAGTATGCGTGTATTACTCTTGCAGGTCTACAGTTGTAACAGAAATGACTGCCAAGTCAAACGTAGGCTACAGCGTTAGCAGTGTGCACTCGAGCTCTCCCTCTCTGGCTACAGCGTTAGCAGTGTGCACTCGCGCTCTCCCTCTCTGGCTACAGCGTTAGCAGTGTGCACTCGCGCTCGCCCTCTTTGACACACGGCACGCACACACCTCTTAACTAACTCAATTCTTAGCTATTTACACAAGCCATTACCGATATTAGTTATGCAGTGTTAGGTAGCGAGTGTGTTTGCTAGTAATATAGTGAGTCGCAAGCTGGTTACAGTACATTGGTGCTATCCATCTCTTTCAATAAACTAAGGTAAAGTCGCTAAGCTACCGTTCCAGTGTCAATCCTGTCCGTAATTGTATTCAAAATAAAAATAAGATTTCTGCAGATGTTGTGCGCTTGATGGTGTTTGTTGACACTTGAGAGTAATGGCTTCTGCCGTTTTCAAAACGGTTACATCGCGTCCATCTCATATTTTCGATTTATTAAAAATCTTTCTGCAAAATACATAATGTGCCTTTAGATAAGGACGAAGAGCCGATTAGGTTTGTTGTTTCAGCCACTTGTGCACAAACTGAACACCTGAACGAATGCGTGCGCATGCGCACCTTGTCTAGCGTGGCGGTCTCATTCCCCTGAACGGTAGATTAGAAGTGCGGTTTGAACCGGATTTCCTTATTAATTGAAAAATATACACGCCAACTAATTTTTTCTGAGACAGAAATTTGATTTGAAAAGTAATACATTTTGGGCGAAATTCCCTTGGATATAAATCCCAGAGACAATGAATTCATTAATTTGGTCATTTATTTGGTCCCTCCCAGCTGGATTTTAAGTCACTCTTGATAAAAGCATCTGCTAAATTAATGAATTATATTATTACTTTGAATGTGGCTGTTCACAACAATTATGATCAGTAAGCATGTACATATCACATGTACCCTATAGATTGCCTGCTCATTGAATGGGATGTAATGTTGGTGGTGGTTGAGGCGAGTTTCCCCCTCATCATTGTAAAACGCTTTGAGTTTGACAAAGGCGCTATATAAATGCAAGGTATTATCATTATTATTCATAATGTGAAGTAATTGGATGTCTCTTTGGACAGGTGTGGCTGTGCTGGTGGACCCAGAGGTGCCTCTGCAGGTGGGATTTGAGAGCAGGAGCCAGTTCTGCCTCCGGGCCGCGCCCGGGATGGAGAGGCAGCCTCTCCACTACACGGTGTGCGTGGGCCGCGACCTCAAATCCGTCCATCAGGAAGTGGGGAGTAGGCTCCACCTCTCCAAGCGTCCGCTGCCCAACCTCAACATTTTACGGTAAGCAGCAGTAGATTGGAGACAGGCTTGACTCAAACGTGTCTGCTGCCCTTGGCAAGATTGCGGACTGGCTGGTGGGGGGGCGTGGCTTTTGTTAGTCATAAAGAATGAGTGTCACTGTGGATTAAAGTGTTTTATAATAACTGTAAAGGAGCAGTAAAGTTGCACTTCTGTATTTGGAGAGGTGGATAATTTATACACATCACACATTCCGAGAAAAGGCTTCTGCAAAGGCTACACTCGTGTTTCCTCATTGAAGCATCCTCCGCGAACCTCCTAGTTCCTTGCTCCTCAGAGGAGCATTTAGCGGTTCGAAGTGTCCTTAAAGATGGCAAACCTCGATCGATTTCCCGGGTCAGGCGACCGAGGAGACAAGGACAGATAAGCGACTGGAATTAAGCCAGACATCGGAGAAAGTCGGGGAAGGTCTCATTTTTGAAGTTATGTTACAATCTGTTCATACATTGGCAACTGAAAGCAATTCATGCATGTAAAAATCTTAAATATAGACCCTTTAAACCACCAAAAATACTTTGTTCTCCACAGCAAAACACAATGATTGGTTGAAATCAGTGAGTGACTGGTAGCATGTGTGACTGACAGAATACAAATGTGGCTCCACCCATTTGTAGTTTCATGAAACCACAGCCTCTCATCGCTAGTAATGATCTCCCTTCTTCACCCAACACTGATAATAAAACCTACATCAATTCAACCAGAAAAAATTATTTTATTTTTTACATTTTTGTTCATCTCATAATATATATTTCATCTCCAATAAAGTAAAGAATCTGAGGACCAAATTCCTTTTTTATTTTTTATAGAACTAGAAAACATGTCTGCGACATATTAAATATTAAATGTTTTATTGGCATGTACTAACTTACATTTTTATGTGTTATTTGTGATATTAAGTGTATGATAAAAAAATGAAATTATCTATTTGTATATGTATAAAAATAAGTATTTTTGATATATATTGATATTTATCTGATATTTATGTCTGCTGAAATGCATAGCTTTGGACACTGCAGGAAAACATTCATACCTGCACTACATGTTCTAAAAAATAAAGTGTGTACTTAGTAATGTTAATAATTGCATAGAAACTAGTCCTTAGCTCTGCATGGATGTATTCATTCTGAATGTTCTTTTGCTTGAGATAATGTAATGGAGTATAATGGTATATATCTGGTATATGCAGCGACTCACTGTGTCACATGACCTGCTTCAGGTTACCCTTCTGGAAGCTTCTTGCGAAGGTGGACTCAGGTGCGAAGGTGGAGAGGGAGCTGAGGACCTTTTCCAACCGCTTAAAGAGGCACCAGCTGGGAGAGGGAGTCATCAGCCTCAACGAACATTCCACATCCCTCCTCTCCGACACGGTCAGTCTCTCTCTCTCTCTCTCTCTCTCCTCTCCGACACAGTCAGTCTCTCTCTCTCTCTCTCTCTCCTCTCCGGCACGGTCAGTCTCTCTCTCTCTTGTCCGACACAGTCAGTCCCTCTCTCTCTCTCTCTCTTCTCCGACACTGTCAGTCCCTCTCTCTCTCTCTCCTCTCCGACACAGTCAGTCAGTCTCTCTCTCTCTCTCTCTCTCTCCTCTCCGACATGGTCAGTCTCTCTCTCTTCTCCGACACGGTCAGTCCCTCTCTCTCTCTCTCTCTCTCTCCTCTCCGACACAGTCAGTCCCTTTCTCTCTCTCCTCTCCAACACGGTCAGTCCCTCTCTCTCTCTCTCTCTCTCCCTCCTCTCCGACACGGTCAGTCTCTCTCTCTCTCCTCTCTGACATGGTCAATCTTTTCCCCCCCTCCTCTCTGCATTGCATTCTGGGAGCATGAGGTAGCAGGGGGCAAAATAAGGATTAATTTCTCCATCTTCTGCAAAATGTAACTGAAAATTTATGTTGTTATTGCGATGTAAAGAGATAAATTCCTCTAGGAAAACCGTATATCTTCCATGACTCACTTTTTCCATTGAGATCATTTGTTAAAAACGCACTTAATTTGCGGAACGAGACCGAGGCCCTGAAATGGGATCAGGGGATTTCTTCTCATGTAAAGATCATGTAAAGATGGACAAAACATTAAATTTAGATTTTTGGGTAGAAGATGAGCCTAAAGGCTGGTGTGAAATTTGAAAGTACAAAAAAAATCTATATTGGTTGGATTTTATGCTGCAGAATAAAGTAGCAAACTAAAAGCCAACCAGTATAGATTTTTTTTGCACTTTCAAATTTTTTAAACATTTTTTTAAAAGGATGTATTAACTGTAGAACATTTGATCATACTTGCTTCAATCTGGCCTTGGATTGCCTTTATGAAGACCATGTGGAATTCAAGGTGGTACTGCTACACCTGCGGAAAGGTGAACGGGTTGCACAGGGCACAGTGAGAGGTCATTTTGCAGTACCATCAGCTGCCCTTTACCATATCAACTTTACAAAAATCAATAAAGTTGATAAGGTAAAACATTAAATATATTTTCTTTGTACTGTTTTCAATTAAATATACTGTATGTAAAAAATCACTGCTTTCTGCTTTTATGTGCATTTTACATACTGTCCCCACTTTTTTGGAATTGGACTTCGTGCATAAACTAAAATGGTGGAGGTGTTAGGTTGTTTGACAGGTGTTACAAAATAAGTTAAGCAAATAAATGAAATATGAAATGCATGCCTGTGTAACACATATTTAAAATGCATGGATTTTAAATATTGTCCGTTCCTGGCCATAGTGGTTATTTACCTGGATTCTTTGGCTTTTAATTGGTTGATATTCCAGGTGGAGTCCTGCTGTGGTGTGTAGGCGACGCCCTTTTGCGAGCATCTCAGTTCTAAACTGGTGTATTGTCCAGCTGTGCAAAGTGTTATCATTTATGGAGAATTAACCTGCAGTATGTGCTCTCATAATAATGGTGTCTGCAAAGCAAACAGATAAAGTGATGTTTTATGATATCAGGTTACTCTGCGCCACAAAAAATACAATGCAAAACTCTCTGAAGCCTAGCAACAACCTGCCTTGTCAGCCTTTTGGGGTTTTAGATTTTATATTCATGGTCTTCAAAAACATCTTTCTCAACCAACGTAATTTTATACTCCAGCATTTCTCTGTTATTATTGTTGAGTATTGTTCATTAACTGTTTTAACTTGAAACTACCCATTACATCTACCCGTTAGGCTACTACCCATTACATCTATCCCTGAGGCTACTACCCATTATATCTACCCATTAGGCTACTACCCACTATATCTCTGTCCCTGTGTCTTCTCAGAAAGTGTCAGGTAGGATTACTTGTTGAGCGTAAGGGTTTTAAAACGCCGGCACATTCCAAGCAAGAGATTTCTGAAACCTCAAAATTGATTTAGCTTTGATGTCTTGAACACGGACCAGGGAGGGTAACCTTGGGAACATTATAACTGTCGTCTGTCAGAGTATAATATCACAGATTAAAAGCCACCAGACAGTCTGAAAGACAAAAGAGTTTGAGGTGGTATAATATATATGTTTATGGTAAAATGTTTGTAAAAGATTTCAGTTTTTTCCAAAACACTGTCAAAGTCATGCAGAATAATAGCAATAACTCATTATTTAACCGCCACCCCATAAAATAACAGAATTTACACAGTTCAATAACAGGACTTGAGGACTATTGTACCATGTTGCTCTCCGCATTGTCTGTGATTATATCAGCATCCCAGGATGCATCTCCCCAGTGAAACAATGCAAATCAATGTAAAATCCAAATATTGGATATAAGGGTCCAAACGTTTTTACCTTGAGTGTGTCAAGATGTGTGACGCTGAAGGAAATCTTTTCAAATTTTGGTTCAATTCTTAAACCTGTTCTATTAGATTTAATACACTGATTTGCTGTAAAAAAAAATCTCTAATGTAAAAAACTAATAAGTAATACACTTTATTGAGAAGGGAAGGTGGTTGTTTTACTTAACAAAGCCACAGAATTTAAAAATAACACTTACTATGTTACATGATAAGTATTATCATTGCAGTATTATTGTAATATTGTTATTACTTACTATGTTATTATGACAATATAGTGAAGAAACTAAATCGCTAACCTGCTGGTGTACAAAATTAATCTCATCTGTGTTTTACCACCAAAAACAATCCCCTGAACAGCAGAGAAAAGAGCTGAAAGGTCCCATACAGAGATGGCAGGGGAAATATGCCAAACAAAACTACTTCAGGTAAATTTGATCCGAATGTAAAGCCACCCTTCCTGGGACACCAGTCAGCAGTTCACTGAATATTATTTTAAATGGGCCGTCTGTTACATTAGAGGAGATTAGTTCTTTTCCCCCCCCATTCTCTTCCATTCCTAAAGCTAGATTAGCATTAGGTTTAGAGAGGAGAAAAGAGAGCGAGAGAAGAAGAGAGAGACCTGTTTTACTTGGCTTGACAGAGTACTTTTTGCGGTAACTGATTTTAAAGTTTAAAACTGCAAACATGACTAATGGTTGAAAAAAGTGGCTCATCGGGAAGTTTTTTCCACGCAGCACCAAATCACTATGAAATCTGCGGCATTCAATCCATTACATTTTAAGAACTCTTCATAAATTACCAGTCATGCAATTTTTCCATATCAGTCCCATATAGTGCAGTCACGAGCTGGAACTAAAATAAGGTATAAATAGGCTCGCCAGATTTTCAGCACAACAAACCTATAATAGGCAAAAAATATATTTAAAAAAAGGTCTATAAATCAAACAATGTATTATCCCCTGGTTCTGTAATACTGTTAAGCTTGGATAACTCAGGCACAATTAGTATCACTCACGTTGTGCTGGGTGGCTCATCCTGTTATGGGGCGGCTATTAGCACGATTAGCCTGCTCAGCTAAAGACCAATGGTCCCCTGCTAAGGGAACCTGTTGCATTCTTATTGGTTGTCCAGGGGTGACATCACATTCATGTGCTAGCTCAGAACTCCACTCCAATAGCATTGGAAAACGTTTTCTCGCCTCCCACATTAAAACACATGCTTTTTTCCCCCGTTATCCGGGTGGCAGGACCACGAATATGTCTCAGGCAGGAGAAGGACGTCTAAGAGGCAGACTAGGACCCTGTCGATGGTGAGGCTTCTGAACATTTCCATAACGCTGTCGCCATACCTGAGCGTGGACTCCCGGCAGTTTCAGAGCTCCCTGCAGGACAGGACGGAGGCCTACTGGCTCAGCGTACCTACGGCGCCCCACGGACACCTGGTGAGCGCCCCCAAAAGCCCCCAACCCCGACTCCTAACCTACAGGGCCCCACTCCTAACCTACAGGGCCCCACTCCTTACCTACAGGGCCCCACTCCTTAACATACAGGGCCCCACTCCTAACCTACAGGGCCCCACTCCTTAACCTACAGGGCCACACTCCTAACCGACAGGGCCCCACTCCTAACCTACAGGGCCCCACTCCTTAATATACAGGGCCCCACTCCTAACCTACAGGGCCCCACTCCTTACCTACAGGGCCCCACTCCTTACCTACAGGGCCCCACTCCTTAATATACAGGGCCCCACTCCTAACCTACAGGGCCCCACTCCTTACCTACAGGGCCCCACTCCTTAACCTACAGGGCCCCACTCCTAACCTACAGGGCCCCACTCCTAACCTACAGGGCCCCACTCCTTAATATACAGGGCCCCACTCCTTAACATGGCTTGTCACGTTAAGAGATGCATTTCCATAGGCCTGTCGCATTAAGAGATGCATTTGCATAGGCCTGTCGCATTAAGAGATGCATTTGAATAGGCCTGTCGCATTAAGAGATGCATTTGCATAGGCCTGTCGCATTAAGAGATGCATTTGCATAGGCCTGTTGCATTAAAAGATGCATTTCACGGGGGTCACAAACTCCAGTCTTGGAGGGCCACAGTGTCTGCAGGTTTAACTCCAGTCCTGGAGGGCCGCAGTGTCTGCAGGTTTAACTCCAGCCCTGGAGGGCCGCAGTGTCTGCAGGTTTAACTCCAGCCCTGGAGGGCCGCAGTGTCTGCAGGTTTAACTCCAGTCCTGGAGGGCCGCAGTGTCTGCAGGTTTAACTCCAGTCCTGGAGGGCCGCAGTGTCTGCAGGTTTAACTCCAGTCCTGGAGGGCCGCAGCGTCTGCAGGTTTAACTCCAGTCCTGGAGGGCCGCAGTGTCTGCAGGTTTAACTCCAGTCCTGGAGGGCCGCAGCGTCTGCAGGTTTAACTCCAGTCCTGGAGGGCCGCAGTGTCTGCAGGTTTAACTCCAGTCCTGGAGGGCCGCAGCGACAGGTTTCTTTGGTTTCCTTTCAGCTGGGAACCCAGGTGTGTGGAATAACCCAACAATTAAACTAAATTCGTGGAAAAATCTGCAGACGCTCCAGGCCTCCGGGACTGGAGTTTGAGATCTCTGTCGCAGCATCTCCCATGAATCAGCAAAGCTCTATAACCCCCCACCCCCTGCAGGTTCCGCTGTTGACCCAGTGGAAAGGAAAGCTGTGTGTGAAACTGAACCTGTCCAACCCAGCGGCGGTCAGCTGGCTCCTGGACAGGGCAGAGGGGCTTCAGTCCTGGCTGGACATGGAATACGTGTTCCTGGAGGGAGGGGAGGGAGCCCCCTTCGAGGGACAGGCCCCCAATACCGCGGCCGGGGACCAGTACATCAGACGCTTGGCGGCCGTGGCGGCCAAGATGGGAGACTCCACCGTGGTTACCGCGGGAACAAGGTGCGTGTACAACGTGCGTGGCGTTCACACTCCTCTTTCTGCCTGGAGTCCTGCCCCCCCCTAAACGGCCCCTTTTTTTGGCTTTTGTCACCTTCGTGTTTTCACATCGTGAGACGGATTTCCATGGGAACCGACTCCACTCCCGCCAGAACCAGTAGCAGCCTGTCTTTGAGCTCATAGAGTGGAGTTCAGCCAAACACCTCCACATCATTCACACCCCCCACCCCACCTCTCCACCCCTCCACTCCCCCATGCCCCCCCCCCCCCCACCCCCCACAACAGCCTTCTGGGATGCTTTAATGTGACAATCTAATCCCTTTAATAAAATTCTTCAACAATTTATGAGGGAATTTAATCTTCCATCTTTGGCCTCCGTTTTTGCCTGAGACTGACGTTCATTTGGATTTAGTGCTGATGTTTTTTTTTTAAAGTTGGCAACTTCTTTTACAAAGAAACTAAAGCTTTTCCCAGTTTGGCACCTTGAACAGCTGTTAGGCGAATGTCATTCTGTAACGTGATAGCAGCTACAAAGCTTATGATGGATAATGTTTCTGCTTAAATACGTATAAACATCATCATATTAATGTTCATCTCTGGACGATGCTGCAGAAGCCCAAACTTATAAAACACACACACACACACACACACACACACACACACACACACACACACACACACACACACACACACACACACACACACACACACACACACACACACACACACACACACACACATAAACACAGACGCACACAGACACACACACACACAAACACAGACGCACACAGACAGAGGGTTTTTGAAAGAGTGTTGGTATAGTTATAGTATAGTATGGTTGCTATGGAAACAGTTGCCTGTAATTGTGGCTTCCAGGTCCAGTGACGTCCCGCTCTTCATCCGGATGGCCCCGCTGCGAGATGACTGGACCTACTCTGGGCTCAAGGGGATAATTCCATCTATCCTTCACCACAGTCTGATGGGCTACAGTTTCTTCCTTCCTGATGCAGTAGGTAATACAGTTACACCCTGCACCCCCCACCCCCAAAACATATCTGCACTGGATCTGATAACAGGCTATATTAAATTAACCTTATTACAGTGTTACAACATAGTAATTACTTAGGAATGAGTGTGTAATAACACATTGTTAAATAATGGCCACATACTGACTGGGGAAGAGAGTTGTTTTGGGTTTGTCCAAAAAGGCATGATTATACAAAAGGCATGGTTTCATTCTATAGTCCGTTAGCTGTTATTACATGGAAATATGTTGTTACAGTAGTATAAGATGAAGTTGTGTCGATAAAGTATAAGTCAGCGTCTCTGTAGAGGTAGATCTGCTTTTTTCCGAAGCCACTTTTACAATTTTACACTCTGTGGTTGTGCTCATCTAATAAAAAAAAAAGTCCTCTTCAAAATTCCTAAAAAGCTACACACTTAATATAAGGTTTGGCCAGTGGCTCCTACAGTGTTTTCGGTAGTCTGGATGATGTTTTTTCCCTGAAGGTGCACACATTGGGTTTTTTGGCAAAATCAGCTTATTTCTTAAATATTCCGAAGTCCAACAATGGAGCACAAAATATGAGCCTGAAATTCCAGTCAGGAATTTACTTTGATATGGAGAGGACAGAAAGTTGTCAGAGTTCAGCAAAATTTCTGGAATAAGTGACGTTTCATCGCAGGGAAGAGTCCTCCTGATTGAGCCAGTCGATCTATCACCTCACATTTGACATTCTTTGCTTTCATTTGGTTACTAAGTATTTAGCAGTCAGGCGGATATGAATATGAAAAGTCAGGACACACTTCCACTTGGTTTTGCACTCCCTGTGTTTTATTTCATCTTCACTTGAATCGTCTGAATTCAGCCACAGATTCATTAGACCCACCAGATTCTCAGCTCCATATTGAACGTTCTGTGTCCCTTACTGTTGAAGTCGAATCACTGCAATTTAATGCATCTCATGAATATTAATTTAAAGGGGTCGTGTCTAAATAGTTTGCTCCAGCTGCGGGGTGTTCTGTTCTGTAATGCAGAACAGGACCTCCTGTGGTTAAGAAGCAGAGAGGACAGATGGCGTGCAGGAGCTGAGTATCTGGTGTGACTTTAGTGTCTTTGCTGCATCTTCTCTGTAGGAGGCTCCCTGCGCAGCGACTTGGTCACCGATGAGGAGCTGTTCATCCGCTGGCTAGAAATCACCTCCTTTCTTCCCATCATCACCTTCCACACGCCCCCCTGGGTGTGTGGCGAAGACCGGGTACGTACCCGACGGCCTTTCTCAGAGGTTTACGCGGAAAAGCAGAGAGCTGCTGTCTCTTCACGTGTGATCCTCACACCTGGGTTTAATCATGTATGTTATCTGACCTTAAAGCCTTTAAACACCAGCAAAATTCAAACATATTTTCCATTCTCTACTCTATGGCAGATCAGAAAGAGAGACTGCTCTGTGCTCTATGGTAGAACAGAAAGAGAAACCGCTCTGTGCTCTATGGTAGAACAGAAAGAGAAACTGCTCTGTGCTCTATGGTAGAACAGAAAGAGAGACCGCTCTATGGTAGAACAGAAAGAGAAACCGCTCTGTGCTCTATGGGTGACAGAGACCGCTCTGTTCTATGGTAGCACAGAAGGAGAGACCGTTCTCCTTTATGCTAGACCAAAAAGAGAAACCGCTCTGTGCTCTATGGGTGACAGAAAGAGAGACAGCTCTGTGCTCTGTGGTAGAACAGAAAGAGAGACCACTCTCCTTTATGCTAGACCAAAAAGAGAAACCGCTCTGTGCTCTATGGGTGACAGAAAGAGAGACTGCTCTGTGGTAGAACAGAAAGAGAGACCGCTCTCCTTTATGCTAGACCAAAAAGAGAAACCGCTCTGTGCTCTATGGGTGACAGAAAGAGAGACCGCTCTGTGGTAGAACAGAAAGAGAGACCGCTCTCCTTTATGCTAGACCAAAAAGAGAAACCGCTCTGTGCTCTATGGGTGACAGAAAGAGAGACCGCTCTGTGGTAGAACAGAAAGAGAGACCGCTCTCCTTTATGCTAGACCAAAAAGAGAAACCGCTCTGTGCTCTATGGGTGACAGAAAGAGAGACCGCTCTGTGTTCTGTGGTAGAACAGAAAGAGAGACCGCTCTCCTTTATGCTAGACCAAAAAGAGAAACTGCTCTGTGCTCTATGGTAGAACAGAAAGAGAAACAAGTCTGTGCTCTATGGGTGACAGAAAGAGAGACCGCTCTGTGCTCTATGGTAGAACATAAAGAGAAACCGCTCTGTGCTCTATGGGTGATAGAAAGAGAAACTGCTCTGTGCTTTAAGGTAGAACAGAAAGAGAAACCACTCTGTGCTCTATAGTTGGCAGAAAGAGAAACCGCTTTGTGCTCTATGGTAGAACAGAAAGAGAAACAGATCTGTGCTCTATGGTTGGCAGAAAGAGAAACCGCTCTGTGCTCTATGGTAGAACAGAAAGAGAAACAGCTCTGTGCTCTATGGTAGAACAGAAAGAGAAACAGCTATGTGCTCTATGGTTGGCAGAAAGAGAAACCGCTCTGTGCTCTATGGTAGAAGAGAAAGATAGACTACTCTATGCCCAGGCAACATGGATTTGCTTCCCTGTGCGGTATTAGAAGTACGCAGTGGGAAAATGATGCTCGTGAGAATTAGAAGAACGAGGTATCTGCTTGTCAGATATTGATACGTTTGACTTTATGGAAGCCGGCTCAGGTTTCTAAGTAAAGTGTCTTGTGCCGGGCGAAAGTGGGGTGGGGGTGAGCAGTCTGGCCAGCCTCACCTGTGGTTACACTCCCATACGGTCTGCATTAGATTTTGTTTCAAATTTACGATCGTCAATCTTGGGAATAACGACAGTCCCGGTTGTGGGAATGATATCCTGATTTGGAGGATATGCCTTGAGCATAAAATTATTCCAGAGGAGAGCAGGTCAAAAGAGATCCATCTTTTTACAATGAAAGCTGAAGTATGAAGTGAACAGGAAGGAAGTAGTTAAGGGACCCAGAATGTGTGATAATGAGATTCCCGCTGAGAAGCTGTTAGTAACTCAGCCGGAATATGGAAATATGAGGGGGGGTGTTTATGGGTAATGTGAAGACTGAATTAACACATTTCTGACTTGACATCATGGAATTGTTACAAAAACACCTCCTCAGC
Organism: Synaphobranchus kaupii; assembly: GCA_029718625.1. Classification (NCBI taxonomy): domain Eukaryota; kingdom Metazoa; phylum Chordata; class Actinopteri; order Anguilliformes; family Synaphobranchidae; genus Synaphobranchus; species Synaphobranchus kaupii. The sequence goes on from CM056388.1 coordinate 1,670,940, forward strand.
CAACCCCTTTTCCGTTCCTCTGCTTTTTCGTCATTCAGACACTCGGCTGGATCCGGCCCGAAAAGCGGCCGCCCGATTCATGCGTGCAACACCCTTCCGCCCGGGACGTTTAAATCAACGCTCTGCCCTGGTCCAAATCAGAACGTAAAGCAGAGCCATAACCACATGTCTGTTTTCTCCGTTAAACATAGTGTATAACCAGAATTCATTCCATAAAATCCTTCAAAGTACTTTTCTACAAATGTGGTTTAACTCTGTTTCTGTTTGTGGAGACTGTGGAGAACAAAAGTCTGCGATCTGGCCCTTCCCCCCCGTAAAGGTCAGACACATTCCTCAATGACCAGAAAGGTGAATGTCAATATTGCCACAACCACAGTCTGGAATGTATGCCTACATGTTTGTGTTTTTGTTTTGTTATTGTGTGTGGATAATGCTTCACGTTACAAAAATGTCCTTCATTTCTGTCAGCCAAGATCCCAGCACCGCTAAGATGCTAAAAATATCTTAGGACAGACCACAAAGAAAGTATGACAAATGCACCAAGTTCATGAAACATTTGAATTGAAAAAATGATTTAAAAAAATATCTAAATCTAAATGAAAAAAAAGTTAAATGAACAGTCCAACAAGATGCATTTCTGAGCTAGCGGTAACAACAAAGTTCTAGAACACCTGAAATGCTTTTAATTCAAGAAAATGATCTGGATATGGCTGCATTTTAACAGCTTTTAATATACTTTTAGTATTCCATTGGTTAAACCGATCAACGCGACAAGCCTAGTTAAAACATTTTTTTCTGCAGTGTAAAACATCACATTTTAATTTTATTAATTGCGTTGCAAGTTTGGGCTCATGGAATGGCGAGATTGACGGAATTGATTACACAGGTCGGTAGTACAGTTTAAAAATACAAACAACACAACTAGCAATAATGATTTTGATAGCCAGTAAGTGACATTTCAAAACGGAACATAGGCTACTGATTCTAGCTGTTCCTTTGCTTTCTTTTAAAAGGTGTTTTTACGTTCTGAAAAAGTGGCGAGATTAAGCGCAGCCAAATTAAAGCGAGCAGCATTAAAGGGAGCAGCATTAAAGTGAGCAGCATTAAAGGGAGCAGCATTAAAGTGAGCAGCATTAAAGGGAGCAGCATTAAAGGGAGCAGCATTAAAGGGAGCAGCATTACAGGGAGCAGCATTAAAGCGAGCAGCATTAAAGGGAGCAGCATTAAAGTGAGCAGCATTAAAGTGAGCAGCATTAAAGGGAGCAGCATTAAAGGGAGCAGCATTAAAGCGAGCAGCATTAAAGCGAGCAGCAGCATTAAAGCGAGCAGCATTAAAGGGAGCAGCATTAAAGGGAGTAGCATTAAAGGGAGCAGCATTAAAGCGAGCAGCATTAAAGGGAGCAGCATTAAAGCGAGCAGCATTAAAGGGAGCAGCATTAAAGGGAGTAGCATTAAAGCGAGCAGCATTAAAGGGAGCAGCATTAAAGTGAGCAGCATTAAAGGGAGCAGCATTAAAGCGAGCAGCATTAAAGGGAGCAGCATTAAAGGGAGCAGCATTAAAGCGAGCAGCATTAAAGCGAGCAGCATTAAAGCGAGCAGCATTAAAGCGAGCAGCATTAAAGGGAGCAGCATTAAAGCGAGCAGCATTAAAGGGAGCAGCTTTAAAGGGAGCAGCATTAAAGCGAGCAGCATTAAAGCGAGCAGCATTAAAGGGAGCAGCATTAAAGCGAGCAGCATTAAAGGGAGCAGCATTAAAGGGAGTAGCATTAAAGGGAGTAGCATTAAAGCGAGCAGCATTAAAGCGAGCAGCATTAAAGGGAGCAGCATTAAAGGGAGCAGCATTAAAGGGAGCAGCATTAAAGGGATAGTGTCGTTTGCATGCAAGATTTTCCATTTAACGTTTTGTTTCTTTTTCTTTTGCTCTCACAAGATTGACATAGGCCTATATAAACAAGGCACACTGTGATTATAGTAAGCATGTTAAAGCTATAGGTTTCAGAGACTGCTGATTGAGTCACATGGCCCATATCGAAGGGCTCCATCCCTAATTATATATTTTAATGTTTTAATAAACAATCCAACGCTTAATTCTGTAAAGTTCAGAAGAGGCATACAGACAGGTGGGCACTGAATCACAGATTTTCCTGCTGTAATTTAATTACTTCCCGCATCCGAATATGAGCTGGTAACTTCGGATAGGAAAAAATCAGTTTCCAACCCACTATCCGTGCACTTCCGGATTTCGGCTTCGGGCACACCCCTAGTAAATATGTAATAACAAATATGGGTTTGTAACTTTGCCATCACCTGTTCCTGTAATCATGCGTGTGGGGGAGGCAGAAGTGAGGAGATTCGGGGTCCCCCTGTACCCCTCTAACCAAGCGGCTGGCTCAGGGCTGACCCCTCTGCACAGGGGCCCCGTTTCTATTTCCAGTTTGCGGGTATGCTTGGAAACGCACGGCTATTTTTACCACATAGCTCATGTAGCAGAGGTGTCCGGAACAGCCCCCCCCCCCCCCCACACACCCCCCCACACCCTCACACCCCCGGCTGCTGTATGTGTGGCCCCTCATGAGGAGGGCTTGGAAAACAAAAGCTCGGGGGGGGGGGCTTTAAGACCAGGAGAACCCCATGACCCGGGGGCATTTATGTGGACTGCCAGGTGGCTCAATCTGCTAAAGGACCCAGGCTCCAGTGCGCCGTAGCAGTTTAGCGCCACGCCCTAACCCCTAAGCTGATTGTGGCTGGCAGCCCCATAGGGCAATGCGTGATTGTTCGATGCATCTTCCAGGGAGCGTTTTTCGGGGAACGGGCGGGAAGTTCAAGTCTCCCTGCACAACGGCCCACCAATCCAGGGCCTGCAACACGCCTTTTTCTAGCCTTTTTATATATGAAGGGGCAAAGGTAATGAAAAAAATCTGCGATACAAATCAGTATTAAAAAGATAAAACCAGAAAAAGAGATACTTTGTCCTTTGTTGAAATGGCTTGTGGTATGATCTCCGTTACCATTAGCAAACCCCGACTTAGTGTTTCTTATGTTTCTTGCTTGGTTGCTTTTCATTGTGAAATTCTTCTTTCCGTTTGCCACAGGTCCTGAACCTGACACGATTCTACATATCCAAGCACCAGGACTTTGTGGTTCCTCTCATAGTGAAGTATGCCAGCGAGTGGCAGAGAGACAGGAGCCCGATATACCGTCCCCTCTGGTGGATCAGTCCTGACGACCCTTTCACCTACACCATCGACGACCAGTTTCTGATCGGTGATGAAGTAAGCTTGCCCTTATTCACCTCCACAAACCCCCATCCACACAAACACACACACAGACACACCACACACACACAAACCCCCATCCACACACACACACACACCACACGCACAAACCCCCATCCACACAAACACACACACACACACACACACACCACACACGCACAAACCCCCATCCACACACACACACACACACCACACGCACAAATCCCCATCCACACAAACACACACGCACACACACAATGGCAAAAAGAAACTGGACCAAACCTTCACCCAACCAAGAAACGGTTTCTCCCAGCCACGGAACCCCCCCCCCCCCCCCCCCCCCCGTCTGAGCGATGGTTTTTCCAAGCCATAGCAGACCCCCCTATCTGAGAAATGGTTTTTCCCAGCCATAGCAGACCCCCTATCTGAGAGATGGTTTCTGGTTATTCTTTGCCAAACACACCGCCTCTGCCAAAACCTGCAGCCTTCTTTCAACCTTCCCACTGCTGGGCTAACACAGGAATACCATAGGCCTTCCCGCTGCTGGGCTAACACAGGAACACCATAGGCCTTCCCGCTGCTCGGCTAACACAGGAATACCATAGGCCTTCCCGCAGCTCGGCTAACACAGGAACACCATAGGCCTTCCCACTGCTGGGCTACCACAGGAACACTGTGGCTTGGGTTTCAAGCACGGCAGGTTTTCCAAGAAAAAAAGTTGGGCCTGTGGCCAGGGAGGGGCTGTTTGTCCTGGGAACCCCCCCACCCCCCCCCCCCCCCCCCCCCCCTCAACCCCTGTGGCTCTCTGATAAACCAGACTCCCACCACCCAGCCCCTGACACATCCCATCACTGTCACAACAGCAGTTATGAAAACAGACGGCCTTTCCTTCCCTGTGAACTCCAAGAGAAAACTTAAGAAGCTTAAAGGATCACAAGGAAAAAATGAGAAAATCTCCCCGTGTATAACTGTGATATCAGTTTAACACATTCCTTGGGGGCTTATTCAGATCAATTATTTTTACTGTGTTGCTGTTGATATTCATAAATGCACATTAGTATGAGATATTTATCACTGCCTGTGCAGCCAGGTACTATCTTAATGTGATGAAAGTTAAGTCTCTCTCCAACTGTTTGAGGGTGAGCGACATCTGTTTCATTGGCTCCTATCGTGAAAGAAAGTCTGGGTTGTCACTTGCCTTCAATTTTTTGTCATTACATTGTGGAAAGACGTTGAAGCTCTTAAAAAGGGCGTAAGAAGAGTGTAGACTATCTTCTGTACAGGATCCGAAGGGATGAGAAACAGGGAGGGACTGAAGGCTCTTGCTGGCCCAAAGGGGTTTTACACTGACGTTCTTAGTGGATTAATAAGGTTGCATGCAGAGGCCAATTCACAGTCATTCTTGGAATATAACCAGGTGGCAGTAGCAGTTTTACACAAGTGAGACATGTTTTCACACAGAGAGAATTACTGCCTTCACGTATGGAATAACTTTAGATTTGCATCATGATATGCATGGGAACATCTGAAAAATACTACGGAGTTTGTTAGATGTAACTTATCAAAGAAATTTCCCTGGATAAAAAGTTTTCTATATATAGCCTATACATCCTATACATATTGACGACCCTAATGGCTGAAGGAATTAAATAGAACTGAATAATGGCTGTGTCCAAATATTCTTCACTCCTCTCCTCCTTTCCTCCACTCCCCCACTATCACTCCTCTCCTACCTGAAGTATGCAAAACCACCTGAACGTTTTGAGGACATGGAGTTGCATGTACAGTATACGATGTACCTGACATTGCGGTTTGCATGGAGACATTAATTAACATGTAACCATTAATACGTAATTAAGATGTAATCAGCGACATTATATTAAAACACAAAGATCCATTTCCGGGGCACGGAGGAGAGGAGGTGGCAGTGGAGGAAAGGAGGGCGCATTTTTCGAGTATTGGGACACACCCCAATATCAAAGAACCCCAGAAAGTGTACTGTCTCGTAAGGGTTTCTTCCTCTGTGGTTTTCAGGTCCTTGTTGCACCAGTGACAGAGAGAGGGGCTGTACAGAGGGACGTTTATCTGCCTGGAAATGAGTTTCAGTGGCAGGACACCAGCAACGCTGAGGTATTTGATGGCGGGACGCTCCTGGAGAATTACGCGGTCGGCCTTGAACAAGTGGCCGTTTTCACACGGAGGAATTCTTGAATCCTGGAGGACTGGAGCTGACTGGAGCTCTTTTTTTTCTTCTTCTTCTTCCATTTGCGCTGTTCAGAGTTGCACTTTCCTCAAAGACCACTGACCCGTGTGTCTGGAGATGTAATCTCCGGGTTGTAGTTTTGAGAACATTTTTATACTTGCACTTTACGATTCAAAAAATGATTTCTGTAATTTTTTTTTCTTTTAAAAAAAATCTTTTCATCCGTTTCACCGCTTAATTCCTCTATTCTGCAGTTTTTTTTTTTTTTTTTGCATTTGAAGTCACAACAAGATTTACCTGCGTTTACATGAAATTCATTTTTACAGTCTTTAAAAGTATAAACATCACTGGTTCCCATCCAATGGAGTAACAAGGTATAGCCTTTATTTCATTAAAAACTGATTTTTTTTCTTTAAAGAAGACCAAATGAGGAAGTAAACAAGGACTGAGACCCCTCTCTGCCAACGAAGTGCCTGAAGGTTAGATGTACATGAGCCTCAGTTTGGCAGGAAGCGCGAACGTTAGTCAGTTTGGCAGGAAGCGTGAGCTGCCCGGTTAGTCAGCTGCGTTTCCTCACACAGCGTTTACTTGAACCACATCGGCTAACGTGTCCACGGTACCTCACATTCAGTACCATGTCATCTTGTACGGAAAACCTGTCGACTCTCATCAAACCGTATCTCACTGCAGATATCTTATAAGCACATATTAACATCTGAGCCCTGATCCAACTATGCTTGTAAAAAGGTTGTTGAACGAGACTTTTTTTCACGTGCCAAGGCCACACAAGGTCCTCCGTAGGAATCAAACATCTCCGCATTGTCAGCCATCAGCTTCACTCTAAACGCTTTCGTCTGGAGAACATCTATGGAGACGGAGAGCGTGTCGAGTTGAAGTACAAAACCTTTTGATTGGTTCAAGCAAGTCGTGATTGACAGCTCATTGTAGCTCCACCTATTTTGAGGTTCATGAAACCTCATTGTCCGATCTCTCTCTCTCTCACACACACACACACACACACACACACACACACACACACGTTTGCCTGGAATAAACTTTTGTGACTCTCTAAGGGTCACAGGGTCAGAGGTTGCGTGGCGCAAGAACGTAGAATGCATGTCATCAAAGCCCTTACAACGGACGGCAAAGAAAAAACCAGCAAGAAAACAACGTGGGCTTTGGAACTCTGTGGAACTCTGTGGAACTGCAGATTTGTAAGGCCTGGAGCTTCATCTGCGTTTGGAACTCTGTGGAACTGCAGATTTGTAAGGCCTGGAGCTTCAGCTGCATTTGGAACTCTGTGGAACTGCAGATTTTGTAAGGCCTGGAGCTTCAGCTGCATTTGGAACTCTGTGGAACTGCAGATTTGTAAGGCCTGGAGCTTCAGCTGCGTTTGGAACTCTGTGGAACTGCAGATTTGTAAGGCCTGGAGCTTCAGCTGCGTTTGGAACTCTGTGGAACTGCAGATTTGTAAGGCCTGGAGCTTCAGCTGCGTTTGGAACTCTGTGGAACTGCAGATTTGTAAGGCCTGGAGCTTCAGCTGCGTTTGGAACTCTGTGGAACTGCAGATTTGTAAGGCCTGGAGCTTCAGCTGCGACATGCATACGGGAATGTCAATATCTTTGTTTTACTGCTGTTGTATGAGGTTCCGATCCTGGCATGTGTGGCATATTTTTTCTGCAATACCTATAGATGTAAGCAATTTCAACACATATCAAATAGCTGTTTTAATACTATAATAATTTTTTAATAATGAATAATTCCCCCCCGCTTTTCTCTCTCATTTGGAATGCCAAATATTGCTCATGCTCTGTTGCACTCTGCCGACGTGAGCTGTGCTAATCGCACCACAGTTTACAAATCAAGCTCAGACATGAGGTGGAGGAAGACAAAATGCGTACCTGTGGTCACAGGATCGACCAGTGGGGGGCGCTGTTATCCCAGCAACCAAAATCATCCATGGGTGACACTTGAGTCAAATGTGTGTCAATGACACTGTCTAGATTTGATACCAGACTGTGGGGTCCATCCATGCACTAGAACAGAGCCTTAACAGATACCAGACCATGGGGCCCATCCATGCATTAGAACAGAGGCTTAACAGATACCAGACCATGGGGCCCATCCATGCATTAGAACAGAGCCTTAACAGATACCAGACCATGGGGCCCATCCATGCATTAGAACAGAGCCTTAACAGATACCAGACCATGGGGCCCATCCATGCATTAGAACAGAGCCTTAACAGATACCAGACCATGGGGTCCATCCATGCATTAGAACAGAGCCTTAACAGATACCAGACCATGGGGCCCATCCATGCATTAGAACAGAGCCTTAACAGATACCAGACCATGGGGCCCATCCATGCATTAGAACAGAGCCTTAACAGATACCAGACCATGGGGCCCATCCATGCATTAGAACAGAGCCTTAACAGATACCAGACCATGGGGCCCCATCCATGCATTAGAACAGAGCCTTAACAGATACCAGACCATGGGGCCCATCCATGCATTAGAACAGAGCCTTAACAGATACCAGACCATGGGGCCCATCCATGCATTAGAACAGAGCCTTAACAGATACCAGACCATGGGGTCCATCCATGCATTAGAACAGAGCCTTAACAGATACCAGACCATGGGGCCCATCCATGTACTGGAACAGAGCCTTAACAGATACCAGACTGTGGGGCCCATCCATGCATTAGAACAGAGCCTTAACAGATACCAGACCATGGGGTCCATCCATGTATTAGAACAGAGCCTTAACAGATACCAGACCATGGGGCCCATCCATGCATTAGAACAGAGCCTTAACAGATACCAGACCATGGGGCCCATCCATGTACTGGAACAGCTTCTTAACAGATACCAGACTGTGGGGCCCATCCATGCACTAGAACAGAGCCTTAACAGATACCAGACTCAGGAACCCATCCATGCACTAGAACAGAGCCTTAACAGATACCAGACCGTGGGGCCCATCCACACACTAGAACAGGGCCTTCACAGATACCAGACCGTGGGGCCCATCCACACACTAGAACAGGGCCTTCACAGATACCAGACCGTGGGACCCATCCATGCACTAGAACAGTTCCTTAACAGATAGCAGACTGTGGGCCCATCATAACAGAAAAACAACAAACTCTGACAGAAAAAAATAACACTGTCCTAACACACACACTCCCAGGACCTGAACTACAGAACTTAATTTGAGCTTTTATTTTGTGTTTACTGTGTTTATAAAACTCTCAGGTCTTGTTAAGATTTCATGGTAAACACACACACACACACACACTCTCACGTCTTAGCGCCACACCTTATAGTATACACTATAATGTCTTAATCTCTTTGTGGGGAAAGCACGTTTGAACTTAAGCCAACGACCCGACTACATCTGTTCTAATGCTATTTTTTTTCTAAGATGGAGGTATACAGTTTCCTGCTTATGTGTTTTTAAATGCCACAGTGTCACACAGACAGGAAGTGATCATGTTTTAGATATCCCTGCCGTGATTGGAGCAGCCTTGATTAGTGAAATCAGCCAGCAGTAGAGATGGGCAGTGGCCCTCTCTGCATACCACACGCTTACACACTTTCATACGTGTCATTACATGTTTTTTTCTGTAAATTGTTAGAGAAATGAAATTGACAAACTGCAATAAAAGTTTACATTTTCTTAGTACAGAAACAGTTACATTTGTATGTCTGGTGTGAAGGTTGATATGAGTGTTTTGGTGGTGTTGTTGTTGTTCTTACTGTCTTATGAGAAATTGCACCATCACCGTTACACCAAGAGAAATTGGCAAGTATCAGGTGATTGACAAAGCCAAAGAGCGCTTGTTTAATGTGACCATCTGGTAAAATTTTATCACAAACTGCCATAATTCACATGTTCCCATCTCTTTTAAACACGTATACTGAAAGTATAGTAACATACCTGCCCACCGACATGCTTCTCTTTAAACACAGAATACAGGGTCCATCTGGATCAAGGCAGGTTCCAGTTTCTAAGCATATTGCTCATCATGCCTTGTGTTCATGCCAACTTTTTGTACTGAACAGACCCGAGTCAAATATGTATTTGAAATTATGTAACTCTTAGATGCCATTAAAACTTGAAAACACTTCTGCAGATCTGTGAGAATTTTAAATTCAGAGTCATATAAAACATCGTTTTCGTTCTTAACACTAGTGAAACAAAATGTTTATTTTAAATCTGACTTTAAACAACTTTTTTGTTTTACTGATGTCTAAAGTATTTTAAATATTATTTTACCCAGGTCTGGCCCTGAACTGTTAGTATGTACCCTTTTGTACCGGGTTGCAGGGGCGTCTGCAGGATTTATTCTCAGGGTACGCACACAAGCAGGGCCATATAAAGACCTTTTGAGGGGCAGGTTCTGAAAAAGTGAGAAAACGGCACATCAACCTATAAAAAGTATTTGGGTAAAAAAGTACACTTGAGTGCTCGGTAAAAAAGTACACTTGAGTGCCCCCCCCCGGGAAGAACATTTTTGAAAAATATTAGTTTTAGAAATGCTAATTTCTAGTGCCTTTTCAGAACAGTATTTATTAATTTACTGTTAAAAAAAAAAAGATAAACAACAGCACTCCAAACAAGCTAACAATACTGCAAAACAAACCAATCTCTTAAAAAATATTTAATTTCCCTCCTTCCCTTTCTTTTCTTATGTAGCTGGATCACATGTTGTATTTAGATATCATTGTTTCTATTTAAAAAACAAATTATCTGTATTCTGCATTGATATTGCCTATATCTGACACATCTGTTGTTGCTAACATTAGCGAGGTGCTAGCGGATGCTAACATTAGGGTACTACCTGGGGCTCGTGAGACCTAACGTTAGCAGTGGCGGTTCCTTCGGTCGACAGAAGAGATTCCGGTTTGTTTTGCTTCTGTGGCTTAATCACTGTTATCATGGTTAACGTTAGCTGTCTTCTTTTGAGCAAACGATTTGAATAAATTTAGCTGTTTTCATTTCATTTTCTTTGAGTGCGGCTGCGACTAACACTTTTTTTAGATGCAGTTCCAACCAACCAGGTGTCAGAATACAAAACGGATAGCTGTGATCGCCTGTCACAGGCATCATCTAATTTTTAAAAGTTAAACTGTAGGACACGGATCTGGGATCAGTTTTCGATTACACTTACAGAATTAATTTGACATAAAACTGACCCAAGATCAGAACTAGCCTCACCCCACTCCTTTTGACACTTCGTTAGCGACATTTTTGCATATTTGTTGTAGGGCACACCATAGAGTACTCAAGTGACTACGTCACGCTGGTTTCGGAAGTAAATTCCCCATTAATTTAGAACGTAGACATCTAAAGCTTACTTTTAAACCATTTCTACTGATTCTTACTATCAATTTCCCGGATTGTTCAATATAACGCCCGTTGGCAAACTATGTCCTTTATCTTTATCTTCTCCACTAATTCCACCTTAGAAAATGAGTTATCAGGAATATGCACAGAGAATGGAAATCAGAAGAGAATTGCTTTCACCCGCATTCACTCAATTACCACATCTTCACCTGTCACCTCCTCCTTCTGGCATATTCTGTATTGACAGGTGCAGTACTCAAGCAAAGGTTTTTTGTTTATTTTCTGTTTTATAAGTATATTTTTTTGTTTAATGTATGTTTTCAATTGGCCCAGACAGTTTGTGTGTGCAATGAAGTATACTGTAGATATTTCCAGAAGCTTTGGTTGATCAGTTGGCTTTACAATGGCTGGTATAGGGGCATTCAAAGGTTTATGGTCTAAAGAAAATGCATTTAATCTCACCTACAGGTTAATCTCAAAATGAGGCTGAATTGAACCAATGTTCAATTACAGATTAAATATAATCCCAGCTTTCATGGCATAAAAATAGAATCAGTAAATTAAGTAGAAGATGCTGTAGATATTGCTCCTACTCTATTTTCTGCCAAGCTCCAGGAAGACCCACTGCAGACAAGCTGTGTGTGTTGCTTAATGGACCAAAGATGTTTTTTTAAATTTAATATTCAGAATATAATACAAAACTCCTGCCCTGAAAAATCCAATCTAAAGAAACTCGCACACAATTCTGTTGTGAGGACGGAGCTGAACTGAACTGGTACTGCAGGCTACTTTTAGAAAGTGCAAGTCAAGGTTTAAGGTTTCAGAGTCTGCCAGCCAGGGAATTAGAAAAGGAGCCAACAGCGCACTTTAGAGATTCCCCAAACAATAGCGAACATCTCGGGCCAGTGTGACACACAACCATCATACAAACACCCGTTTGTGTGTCTGTATGCACGTGAGTGCATCCGTGTGTGTGTTTGTGCGTGTGTGAGTGCGTGCTGTGCATGTGTGTGTGTGTGTGTACCAGAAGCTTCCTCTCTTTGCATCATTGCATGCACTATGTCAGGTGTTTAGACTTTTGGCCGAACAAATGCACTGCATGTACTGTATGTATTTTGAGGATAATTAACTTTTTAACAAGATGCTAAAAATCATTTTTGGAAGGCCGGCTTGAACTATAGCCCTGTAAATAGGGGGGTAAGTACCAGAAGACATGCCCCCAGTTATGGTGCTCGGGTAAGGTTGGTGGGGGGTTTCTTGCATGCAATCACTTCCTGATTGCCTTTAAAACAATCTGTCACCTCGCTAAAGCTTTTAACATCTTCCGTTTTAGCAGAGTGCTCGGGGGGGGGGGGGGGGGGGCAGGGGGGCACCGTTTTAACGTATGAAATACCGGGGTTTATTTTTAAGTGGGGTGGGTGGTGGAGGAGGTGGGGTGGGCGGTGGGTACGTCATTCCCTGTCTTAGCAGCGGACACACCATGGCTTCCATCCGGTCTGATGTAATCAATTTACAGATTGCAAATTGAGGTACTGGCCTCAGTACGTATATGTACTGGCCTTATTTATTTGGGGGGGGGGGTCATTGATGAACAATCTAATTTTGAATTTTGCATGTTTTTTTAAATAATCTACAATGTATACTTACCTATGTTGCACTTATGATTTATAAAAATTTTGTCTATGGTGAAAATGATGAATATGCACTTCCCAACGGCTAACATCATCCACCATTTTCTCATTTTACCGGGGGGGCTGGGGCTGTGGGGGACATTCATATTCACTACTGCTGTGTAGAAATCCATTCAAATAACTGCACTTTAAGATTCAGTTTGTGAGATATTTTTTATGGGATGTATAATATCTAATCACTCATGACTTTACAGGATTCTTTCAAGGATTTTGAAGGATAAATGGAAGCGAACCATGAGGAAAAGCAGGAAAACTGCAATCTCTCAGCCTGAATGCATTCTCTAACACTCATGTAGCACTAGTGTCTTGATTGTGATGTTGTAGCTTATCGTGTCTTACTGACTTAGCCTGAAGACTTAGCCATAGCTTACTGTGTGAACCAGACTCGATGTTCATGTCTGTGGATAGCTGCTACTTTATGATAGAACTTTACTTTTTCTGACCTGATTGCAGTAGCTTCAATGACCTTCGGTATGCACTTATTGTACGTCGCTTTGGATAAAAGCATCTGCCAAATGAATGTAATGCATTCGGAAATAGCCTGTTTCACATCTGAAGTCAAAATCACTTTTGGAACAAGCAAATTTTATTATTTATCTTATTTTCGTCATTGCATCTGTTCAGTTAATCTTCTACTTTGTTTCCAACAAAAGAACAAGCCAAATAATAACCGTGTGACGTACAAATAAAACGTAATTTTCACAGATTATCCCTTTGAGCTGAACATCCTGCAAAACAAATTGTAATACAGGGACATTATCTTCAGCCAACAATGCTGGCTCACAACAAGCATCTTTCATTTTCAGCCTCCACTCCACGGACAGTGGACAGCGCCCTCTAGTGTAGCTCGATTGTCAGTGCACATGAGGCTGGCATTCAGTGAACCAGTACCATAATATTACAATTTTATTATCACAAGTAACTTCATATTTAGCTTTAAACATTATCTTTTATCTTATCTATATTTAACAATATTATCTATATGTGACAAAGCACACTAACCTTCAGTAAATCAGTGTGCCCACTGGATTCATATTTTCAATTAATTTCCAATGATTTTTAAAAAGTATATTTGGTATGATTTTCAGGTAATATTGGTGCAATCATCAGGGTTACTTTGAACTACTAACAAGCTACTTTCAAAGTGTGTTATCCATAGAGACACATTTATGCTAGTAGCATTAACAGTGAAACCAGTTAAAACCATTAAACCAGTGAACTGTCTAGTTAATTTCAATAATATCACAGTAATATGTCTCGGATGTTATCAGCACACTAACATAGGAGGTGACATCACGCTATTGAGTTAGCAAGGTTTTTTTTTTTTTGGTCAGTTATCACTTGGCCAGTGAGCTTTTTCCACAACGTTTTTCCACGACTTTCCAAAATAAAAAAGTATTCCAAGGACTTCCAAGGACCGTGGCAACTCTGGAAATACTGCGGTGAACAAAAAACATTTATTGACAAAGGCAGAATAGAGTAGCAGAATAAATAGTGATTGTTGACATTCACGTTTATTGTGTTAAAATGCTTCTTTTGGTTCTTTAGCTGGTTTCCAGTCACCGTCAAATTATAATCCACAATTTTAGAGACTCAACGCCATGCAAACAATGGAAACATGAAATGTACAGTGGAAAAATGTCGTACAAATATAGTTAAAAACAAAAAGTCTGGAATACCTTCTCCTTCCACGTTCAAACACAACCGTTTCTTTTTCATAATAAAATACATACAACATTATGCAACGTTATGTCAACTTCACTGTTCGGCCAGTAAGAATTCAACTCAAAGCCTTCACCCCCCACCCCCCCACCCATTGGACCAGTCTGTCCAAAAACTCAGAATTCTGCACCGTTATTATGAAAAAAAATACAATAATGCCTTGGTAAATGTCTGTTAAATAACTGGTTAAAAATATAATAAGCTGAAGTGATTTGGTGGGGAGAAGCCATGGATAATGTCATTTCTTCCTATGCAGCACATGGGGAGGATCTGCTCCTGCACGGGCCCCTGTTTATAAGGCCCAGACATTTATTTAGCCTCGTATTTATACTGTGTGGCCCCACAGCATGCAGGCTTCTGAATGGAGCCCATCCATTCCTAACAGCCAGCGAGCAAACCCTTCCTTCGGAGTCCCCTCCACTTCCTAAACTGCTGGGGCGCTGGGCGTGGCCGCAGGGGGAAAGCAGCCAGTCCCGAGGAGACGCGCCGGGACTGATACGGGACCGTACGGAACCTGTCCACCCTGAAGGACACACGGCCCGTCAGCGAAGCGCTACTCCCCCGCGGAAAGACCCGGCCCCAGGGGTCCGACCAGAATTAGGCTAGCTTAGGGGCCCGTCGCCGGCTTCAGCTCGGCACGATACCCTGCTTAAGGTGAACCCCGGATGGGCTCGTACCGCCGTCAATCCCAGGGCTACACCCCACTGAGCCGCTGACGCCCAACGTCTGCAACAGCGCCTCCCACAGGCGTGGATGACTGCAGCAACCCCCCCCGCCAAAACCCAAAATGTTCCCACCCTACGCACGCCAAAGTGCCTTTCAGTGGCATTTTACTACTAAATCTAAAACCTGAGCGTAGAAACAAACATGAAGATCAAAATGTATTACTTAATTTCATAACAGCAGCTAAAGGAAAATAATAATAAAATAATAATAATAACAATATTCATCACTGTACACACATCGCTGTGAAAGAGCAGGAGACTCTATGGACTATAACTGCTGCCACGTTTTCCTTTCAACTGGCCACGCCCCTTTCAGGCATATTCCCCGCCCTTCCTCACTCACCATTAGATAAGGTCATAAACTGGCCACGCCCCTTCCGCTTACCCCGCCCCCACTAGCCATCAGAAGATCGGATGAATAAGGCACCAGCGCGTACAATCTCACAGAGCACGTCAGTATCTCTCCCTAACAACAAAAAAAACTAACTTCTCACCAACACCCCACACTTCCCTGTTTCAAACGCAGCTTCTTCATCAAATCTTCAACATTTTTCTTTTTTGATGCCATGTTTTTCTTTTTTTTCCTATTTTTAAAACACTTTTTTACATTTTTTTTCGATTTCATCCAACAAAAACATGTGTACAGGCCTGGGGAAGATTATATTCACTGGCTTTTGGATGGGCCTTGTTTTCCTTTTAAAACCTTTATGGTTTTTTTTTTTTTTCGAAGAGCACAGCGATCACTTCTTGGCGATGTTGTTGAGCTGAAAAAGGTCCAGGATGTCCAACATGGCCTGTTTGATGTTGCTTCCGAAGCGATGTGAATCCTAATTAAACACGGAGTGAAACACAAAGTCGAGCAGGTTAGCCATATCTGACCCAGGGTGCATTCCTCTGGACATGTGACCCAGAGATTTAGGGGCACAATAAGATAATCCTGAGCAAGGTACTTAGTGCTAATTATTACATAACATAAAATACATGAGTAATGCTAGTGGCCTTGGATAAGACCTGTGTGCTTAGCAAACAGCTCACGTTATGTCATCTACAGCTGTGTTGCGCTAGCAGTAATAACCATAAAGAAAGGCAATAAATATTGAGTGACTTGTGATGGCTGCCCGATCTATATGGATGTTTGCCATAGATATGTTATAGATATATATAGCACACAGTCCAATAGGTATATGTGTTTTATCTCTGATCATCGCTCGAGATATGGGTGCCTGGTAAATGACTAAATTACATTACATTACAGGCATTTAGCAGACACTCTCATCCAGAGCGACTTACACAATGTTTTCAGCATTTTTTACATTTATCCATTTATACAGCTGGATATATACTGAAGCAATGCAGGTGAAGTACCTTTAGCTCAAGGGTACAACGGCAATGACCCACCTGGGAATCCAACCTGCAACCCTCCATTATACTACACTGCCTCCCTTTATTTTTTTTACATTACATTTATTTATTTATTTATTTTATTTCATCCAACAAAAACATGTGTACACGCCTAGGGAAGATTATAGTATAAATATCAATGTAAATCTACCCACAATATTTCCGCTCAGCACATGTACCCATATGACTATATACTGTGTTCTCTTTCTCTTTTCATACCACGGGCCTGCTCTTTAGGAACATGGAATAAAAGCAACAGTGGCAGTATAGTATAGCATAGCATGTTATAGCAGTGTAGTAGAATGGGTCAGGAACCGGGACTGTAACTGAGCGGCTTCAAATCTAAGGTGTGCCACTGCCATTTTACCCTTGAGCACTGTTCTTACCTGAACTGCTTTGGTAAATGTGTGTGTGTGTGTGTGTGTGTTTGGGTTTGTATATATATGTGTGTGTGTGTGTGTGTGTGTGTGTCTGTGCTTGGGTTTGTATATGTGTGTGTGTGTGTGTGTGTGCACGTGTGTTTGTGTGTGTGCGTGTATATATGTGTGTGTGTGTGTGCGCTTGGGTTTGTATATATATATATATATATATATATATATATATATATATATATATATATATACAGATCCTTTCCAAAAAAATTTAATATCATGGAAAAGTTTTTTTTTTTTTCATAATTCCATTCAAAAAGTGAAACTTTCATAGATTATAGATTCATTACACACAAAGTGAAATATTTCTAGCCTTTATTTGTTTCATTTTTCATAATTTTGGCTTACAGCTCCAGAAAACCCCCAAAACAGTATTTCAAGAAATTAGAATAGTGTGTTGAAAATCAGCATTTACTTCAGTTATTTCAGAGAATGAATGTTTTAGACTGAGTGTCACACTCTAATCATCTAATTTACTCAAAACACCTACAAAGTTTTTCTACAGGTGTGTCGTTAAATTGGACAGGTATCTCAGTTTGGTTCAGTATGGGGAAGACTGCAGACTTGACAATTGGCCAGAAGACCATCATTGACACCCTCCAGAAGATGGGTAAGCCACAAAAGGTCATCGCTAAGGAGGCTGGCTGTTCACAGAGTGCAGTGTCCAAGCATATCAATAGAAAGTTTAGTGGAAGGGAAAAATGTGGCAGGAGAAGGTGCACAAGCAAAAGAGATGACCGTAGGCTTCAGCGGATTGTCAAGCAAAGACGATTCCAAAATTTGGCGGAGATGCAGAGGGAGTGGACTGAGGCTGGAGTCAGTGCTTCGAAAACCACCACGTACAGAGTGTGACACTCAGTCTAAAACATTCATTCTCTGAAATAACTAAATGTAAAAAAAGTAAATGCTGATTTTCGACACACTATTCTAATTTCTTGAAATACTGTTTTGGGGGTTTTCTGGAGCTGTAAGCCAAAATTATGAAAAATGAAAAAAATAAAGGCTAGAAATATTTCACTTTGTGTGTAATGAATCTATAATCTATGAAAGTTTCACTTTTTGAATGGAATTATGGAAAAAAAAAAAACTTTTCCATGATATTCAAATTTTTTGGAAAGGATCTGTATATATGTGTGTGTGTGTGTGTGTGTGTGTGTGTGTGTGTGTTTGTGTGTGTGTGCGTGGGCGTGTATATGTGTGTGTGTGTGTGTGTGTGTGTGTGCTTGGGTTTGTATATCTATGTGTGTGTGTGTGTGTGTGTGTGTGTGTGTGTCTGTGCTTTGGTTTGTATATATGTGTGTGTGTGTGTGTGTGTGTGTGTGTGTGTGTTTGTTTATATATACAGTTGAAGTTGGAAGTTTACATAGCACAATTTACAGCTAAATCTAGTCCCACCCCCCAATTCCCATAGAGATCCATTCAAATACAGAGACGTTATAGTATCGCTTGTAAGAGTAGCAGAAAATAAGATATCAAGAGTCTTTTGATGTTGTTGGGTCACAGACATCAGGAAGTCATGGCATGCAAAGGATATGCGACCAAATATTAAAAATTTAAAGGCACAGTCAACTTAGTGTATGTAAACTTCTGAGCCACTGGAATTGCAATATAGTGAATTAAAAGTGAAATAATCTGTCTGTAAATAATTGTTGGAAAAATTACTTGTGTCATGCACAAAGTAGATGTCCTAACTGACTTGCCAACACTATAGTTTGCTAACATGAAATCTGTGGAGTGGTTAAAAAATTGTTTTAATGACTTCAACCTAAGTATATGTAAACTTCCGACTTCAACTGTATGTGTGTGTGTGTTTGTGTGTGTGTATATATGTGTGTGCGTGGGCGTGTATATGTGTGTGTGTGTGTGTGTGTGTGTGTGTGTGTGTGTGTGCGCGCTTGGGTTTGTATATATATATATATATATATATATATATATATATATATATATATATATGTGTGTGGGCGTGTATATGTGTGTGTGTGCTTGGGTTTGTATATAAGTCAAAATATGATACTGGGACACATAAACGTGACATAGACACCAAAAAATAAATTGTTGCAAAAACCAATGCAAACACATTTATTTACAAGTTTGACAACTCTCTGACTCTATCAAAAAGAAAGAAGATAGTTCAATAACCGGAAATAGTCTTTTCAGGTCATATAAAATTTACCACAGTAGTGTTAACATGGTGTCTCAATGACACGTGAGTGCAAAAGTATAACTTATTTTTTCTAATTCATTAAAGTGTAGATACATACCCCATCCGAGGCGGTCCACAATGAAACTGGACTTTGAAGCTCTAATGTATTTATGGCTGTGTAATACCCGGTTGATTAGAGGACACCGTTACGTAATCAATGCAAGAAAAGATTAATTTTCTAAATTAAAAAATAAAAATAAAATCCTACCTTTCAATATGCGGACACGATTATAACACGATGGCTGTGTAAAAGCTTTGATTTTGACGATTTTGACAAACTGGTGCGAGGTAAAATGTGAACGGCTTAGGTACGTAACCGTGTGAGGAAGCTTGGACACGCAAGGTTATCAGGCTCCTGTAGCATCGGCAGCAATTGAAACAAAGCAATTCTTAGTAGTTTCGTACCAGACAGTAATGCTCTTCTTTTTTTTTTAGGTTGACCAATCCACCAGCCATGAAACACGTGGGTAAACGATTCATGCTTATGTACGTAATGATTGGGACACGGAAAGAAAGTCAGCACTATATATTCCCCTTGTTTTAAAGTATCGTGGAGTGTATGAATTTGGGCACCTATATTTTTTTACTTGGCTTATGCATGACAGAAACAAACAAAGATCGATCCGATATATATTTATTTTTCATGATTGCCAACGGCGTCTTGTGTACGTAACACTCAGGACACAATGAATTACGTACATGAGCCTGATTAATTTTGCTCTCCCATATGAATACGAGCGACAACTTTCACTAAGCAAAGTGGGGTTTAGAAAGGCATATCAAACGTCTTCAAAAATATTTGGTTGAAAGAAATGTAGGCAATTAGGATAGGTATATATTTCCACATCAATTATGACAGTGTCATATTAATGGGTAAAAATCGAAAACAAAGTTAAAATTTACAACAGTTCAAGAAAGTCTGGCCCATTAGTTTATGTTATGTATTACATGGCTATATGAAGTACCACATACAAGTAAAACTTTCCCATAAAGTAAACAAAAGACACTTTGGTTAACAAAAGTGTCTTAAAAAAATCTCTCCAGTATCATATTTTTACATATACATATATATATGTGTGTGTGTGTGTGTGTGTGTGTGTGTGTGTGTGTGTGTGTGTGTGTGTGTGTGTGTTTGTGTGTGCGTGAGCTTGTGTGTGTGTATGTAAGCAGGGCTGCCGTTTCCTAGGTGACCAAGCCTTGTGGGATCGGTAGAGACGTTTCGG
>CM056388.1:1696150-1806150 GCA_029718625.1 Synaphobranchus kaupii
GGGTGTGTCCCAATACTTGAAAAATACACCCTCCTTTGCTCCACTACCACCTCCTCTCCTCCTTGCCCCGGAAACGGATCTTTGTGTTTTAATCTAATGTTGCTAATGTTGCTGATTACATCTTAATTACGTATTAATGGTTAAATATTAATTAATGTTTCGATGCAAACCACAATGTCAAGTACATTGTATACTGTACATGTAAATAATTGTGCTCAAAATGTTCAGGCAGTTTTGTATATTTCCGGGTAGGAGAGGAGTGGTAGTGGGGGAGTGGTATAGAGCCACACAGATCATATAACTTTGACCTACTACTCTGACAGGAAGTGTTTCCCCAGGTCAGCCAATCATCAGTGTATTAAAGGTTGTATCAGCGATTTTGGGTCGAAACATAAATGATCACATTCATCTGATTTTTCCTCACGATCCGCTAGCTGCCCGCCCCATAAGCAGGCCGTCAAAAAACCGCGTCTCTGTAGGCAGCCTATGCTCCGAGATCGTACACAAAAACAAATGGTACTACCAACCACTCAAAACCAAAATAAACAGTATTCCAACCAATCACCGACAAGGGGGTGGGTGATACTAATACGCTAATACTCTTATCTCGCTGAAATCTTGACGGATTTACAAACGGTTTGGTTTCTTACAAACGTTATTAACGTGGTTATAATTCTGGATGCTTGAACACTATTTTTTAAAGCATAACATAATTGGCTCTGAGCTGGAGCTGGCTCTGTTTGTTTGGGATTTCGCTTCAGAAGTGACGTCACCCAAAATCGCTGATACAACCTTTAATAAATGTGGTTAAAATGTCAGATCATGTAAACGTCTGCTGGGCTGACTGAGTCGTTAAGAGCAGAAGTTGGCAGGAAATCCAGAGCAGAGCTCCTAAGTTTACAACATGGCGGGAAGCAGAAAGGATCCGGGAGAACCACAGCGCCTCACCTCGGTCGGGAGGTCCCACTGCAGCCTCTGAGGGCCGGGGGAGAGAGGGGTGCAGCTCGCCCCTGCAGTGTCCCACCTCTGTGTACCCCAACTTTATGGGGTCCATGGACAGCACGTGCTGAAACAGACAGGAACAGGGAGTTTAACAAAGTGTGTGTGTGTGTGTGTGTACATATGCTTGTAACCAAACTGAGTACAAACAGTACTTTCTGCAGGGTTTGGAATGTGTTCTTCTTGGATATTTACTTTAATATTCATGCTCATTTACCCCGTTTAATAAACATGTCTGCTTTTGATGTGCAGCCATAATTTACAGTCATGCCCAGGTCTACGTTTCAACATGTTTTACGACCGAGACTGAAGTTCACCAAAGCGTGCGTCTACTTTGATATAGATTAGAAAATCAGGCAAGACATTCTTATCTGAGCTCAATTATCACCATCAGCACAATATATAGTGTAACTGTAGCATAATATTTCAAATCTGCTTCTTGTATTCATAATTTATTGTTTACATACAGAAGGGGACCAAAGAAACGCTTGGGGTGGGCAGTCTAGCATAAGGGATAGAGGACTGGGCTTGCAATCCTGAGGCTGATTCCCAGGTGGCTCCCAGCCATTTTTATGCTTAATAAGGCACTGTTCTAGTGCATGGATGGGCTTTATGGTCTGGTATCTGTAAAGGATCTGTTCTTGTGTATGGATGGGCTCTATGGTCTGGTATCTCTAAATGATCTGTTCTTGTGCATGGATGGGCTCTATGGTCTGGTATCTGTAAAGGATCTGTTCTTGTGCATGGATGGGCTCTATGGTCTGGTATCTGTAAAGGATCTGTTCTTGTGCATGGATGGGCTCTATGGTCTGGTATCTGTAAAGGATCTGTTCTTGTGCATGGATGGGCTCTATGGTCTGGTATCTGTAAAGGATCTGTTCTTGTGCATGGATGGGCTCTATGGTCTGGTATCTCTAAAGGATCTGTTCTTGTGCATGGATGGGCTCTATGGTCTGGCATCTGTTGAGACCAGGGGACCAGGGATCGAAATTCTCCTTGAAGCTCGCAAACACCGGCGGTTACCGGGGGAAGTGCAGCCTCCGGTGCCAAAAAGCAAATTTCCCCATTGAAGTCCATTTAAAAACTATGAAATTACCCAGGCCAAATTACACTATTTTGGACAGAAATTCAAAAATTTCTTCACACCAAACGAATTACTTTCCACGGACCGATTTTGTTTCTGAGTCCCACATAAGAAGTATTTTCCATTCCAATTGGGTAAGCATGATTATGTACCCAGTGGTTCCAAAAGCCACGTTAAGTACCCAGTACTTCTGGTATCTATTAAGGATCTGTTCTTGTGTATGGATGGGCTCTATGGTCTCGTATCTGTTAAGGCACTAGCAACCCCCACTGGTCGATCTGGCGCTCGCAAGTTCGTCGAGCTGCACACAAAGTGCGTCTTCCTCTGACTCACTGTCTGTGTGAGACCGACCTTGCAATCTGTGAGGTGAGAAGATGTGGCGGTAACTTCACACGCTTCAGCGGAGAGCGCACGCACAAAAGTGGGCTCGGTCTCACCTCCCACAGGTGGCCGATGATGGGGGCGTCGGCCCAGGAGTGCTCGGCGTTAAGGCCCATGGTTCCGTTCTTGAAGACGATGAGGTTGAAAGACTTATCAAACCATCTGGAGAAGACAAAGGAGACGTACAGAGACGATTAAGGCCACGGTGCCAGTGATGGGAGAAGTCCATGGAAGGGAGTTTTCACTGACCATGACAAACCAATCAGAACCAGTTTGTCCTTTACAGAAAAAAAATTTGATTGGTTCAAACCACTGACTACATGATAGCTCCACCCATTAAAGAATGTTCAGAAGCCCTCACACTCCAATCACATCGGAGGGTTATAATTTTTTGACTGACAGCCAGGCACTGAATCTAACTGTGCTACTCCGATACTTCATACCCGCTGATGATAATATTTCAAGCCAATATTTAATTTTGCCTGCTCTATGGGATTTGGGCCAATAGTGAAATACGTTTTTATGTATTTTTTTTCAATTGCAAAGGTAACACCAGATAAAAATGTCATTCATAAAGCTCTGATCAACAGAAAAAGAAATGAAGCCGTGTTGAATGCCGGTTCACACGTCACACCCTGTCGTGACACGTGACTGAAGTGTGAGTAAGGTTCCTCTCACCTGTCATAACACTTCCCGTGCAGAAGGGATTTTGCATAGGAGTCCAGGGACTGGACAGGGTTGTGCTCCTCGAATCGCTGCTCGGTGTCGTCCAGAGTAACGAAGAAGGCGGCCTTCTCCACGGCATCCAGAGACTGCCGGTTCTTCCCGTTGCTGAAGTAGCTCTTGCGTGCGTTCGCCCAAGGCACTCTGGGAAATGGAAGTGTTGGAAAGGAGTGAGGTGGGGTTTGTTACTGAAACAGAAGTAGAACATTTTAACAGTATATACGTACATATATGCACACTGTACTGCTGTGAACTACTACTTCCTGGGGGACGTGTAAAAATGGTACACGTGGGACAAATCTTTTCCGTTAATCATTTATGAAGCAATGGATGAGTAAGATGCATTGTACATGTGTGTAAATACAAGAGATGCTTAAAATATGCATGGCTATGAGTCACTCCATATGCTAACACTCTGTGCGCGCGCACACACACACACGCACACACACACACATACACACCTGGACATTAGTCACACATGCATCTGAACAGTAGCTGTTTTTTTCTCTTAATGATCAAAGGTCAAAAGAGACAATGTTTCTGGTGCCAGTTTGGCTGTATGGAAAACATATCTCTGCCCTCCTCTTATCGCTTCAATGAGCTTCATTAAACTAACAACGCCTCAGGTGGCAGTGCTTTGTGAGGACCGACCCCACAGAGCCATAAAGAACCACAAAACCCCCGAAAGGTCCCACCATCAGCCTGTAAACTAAACAACAGGATCAGCGCGTTATGGAGCTGAACTTAATAACCAGCAGGACTGACTCACTCACTATCAATGAGCTTCTGGCAGACGGGTCACAAAACAGGTTACACAACAAGCTGGATGATAAGAAAATACCACGGTCCAAATTTCACTAAAAGATTCCAGGAGTCAAATTCTATTTAATACCTTTGTTCAAAACAGAAAGTGAGACTATCTCCCGTTAGTGGCCTGGCTACAATATTTAACACAGGCTGGGGAGATTGGCTTATGCATGGTACTCCAAAACTGATTTTCCCCCCTACATTTATAAATATAAAAATCTTACTTGCATATTTCATATGTACAAATAAAATTTACTTTCCAACCACAGTGGTCAGCAGGCTATTATATGTATGACCTAAAAGCTAAATTAAATGCAATAGCTGGGCACCAGCCCTTGTGTACCCCTAAAATAGACCCTGACCCCCCCCCCCCCCCCCCATATTCTACACCCCTGCACCCCTACCTGTCTCCGGCGGTAAGAGCCGCCAGCGTCTCCTCTCCCGCCCGCGGCTCTGACTTATCCGCCAAGATCCTCTCCATCTGCTGCTCGATCTCTCTGGGCAGGAGCAGCCGCCCGTCGTAGAACATCCACACCTTGAAATAGCGCCCCTTGTGGTACACCACGATATGCTTGCTGTCGTTCATGTGCTGGATGGTGTCTACGTGCACAGGGGAGGGGTGGGGGAGGGGTGGGCAGGGAGGGGTGGGGGAGGGGTGGGCAGGGAGGGGTGGGGGAGGGGTGGGCAGGGAGGGGTGGGGGAGGGGTGGGCAGGGAGGGGAGGGGAGGGGAGGGGAGGGGCGGGGAGGGGCGGGGAGGGGAGGGGAGGGGAGGGGCGGGGAGGGGCGGGGAGGGGAGGGGAGGGGAGGGGCGGGGAGGGGAGGGGAGGGGAGGGGAGGGGCGGGGAGGGGAGGGGAGGGGCGGGGCAGGGAGGGGTGGGGCAGGGGGTGAAAAATCACAGTTATCGTGCACTTTCTAACATCCTGGTCTCTGTCACTCACTGCCTACCTCCCTCCTCATAACGCTCTACCCCAGTGGTACCCCAACTCTGAGCCCTGGAGGCCAGTTAGTGCTGCCGGCCTCATTCCTCTCCTCCAATCAGGGAAGGGTTTAGACCTGGGGCACCAGGCGAGTGGAATCTCTGGCCAATCAGGGACATCAATTAATCAATCAATTAACTATCAGGTAGAAAAGGAACCCACAAGTACTGCTGGCCTGGAGGGTGACATTTTGTGAGGATATCAGACAGCGGCCTGGGACAGAACTACATGCTGTTCTGTTCAATGAGAGACATTGGAGTACCAGCGTAACAGGAGGAGGAATTTAATATCCTGTTCAGAGAGGATATGAAATTCCTCCTCCTTTTACGCTCTCACACCAATGAAATTCCTCTTCCTGTTACGCTCACACCAATATCGAATAACCCGAAACTAAATCTACACACACTCACAGGCTAAATGTGTAATAAACGGCATATACTGTGTTGTATTAAAATATAGGAGATAATGTGAGCTGTAAATAAATATAATTATTCAGGAAAGAGCTAAACTAAATTTTATTTGTTTTGGGAAACTTTTTGGTGATTTGTGGTATCCATAGTAACTGCTCCCTGGGTAGAGGAATGGTGAAATAAACCAATAAGACCAGCCGTGGCCCAGGGTCACCTGTGTGTGTCAGTTCCATATGTTTCTAATGAATCAGGTTTGAGCTGGTGGCTGAGAAATAAGAATCACCAGACAGTTACCTGCTTGAGGCCCTTGGACGGAAGAATGTGTTATAGTGTGTGTAAATTCAATTAGCTGTTTAATACATATTTGCATTAATGTCCAGACTTTAAACACACTCAAGGCAAGGGTCTCAATCATCTAGCAGCTCCTGGCCCCAAAACAGTTATTAGAAGTATTTAATCTCAGTTCGACTAGTTACAACTTTTTACTAATTTTAAGTACTATTAAAGTAGCATCACTATACTTTTTGCATATTATGTTATTTGTATATATATATATATATATATATATATATAGTATAAGTGAATATAAATTCAATTAGTTGACTTAGCCGCATCTTTCTCAGAAAATACATTTCCTCACAAAGGATCAATAGCACGTACCTGTCGAGTGAGATCATATTAAACTCAGACCACAGCTCATTGAGCCAATCAACAAAGTCTAAGAAACATTTCTTCTGGAACTAAACACACAGTGTCCAAGGGAGCACAGTAGCCACAGTGTTTTCAGAGCGAAATGAGCTCTTAAGGCACTTGTTTTCAGCTAGTTATGAAAAGATAAGTATAAAGACGTGAAATGTTTAAATGCTACAGGGTAGAGGGGGATTCCACAGAGCAACAGGATGCTAATGGGTTCTATGGGGTTCTATGGGGTTCTAGGTTTGACAAACAGATCCAAGGTTAAAGAGCGATGACATGGGTTGGGTACGTGATGATTTAAGGAAGGTCATCCAAGCGGTTGTTTCAAGGGCGTCAAAAAACAGACGTGTTCCGTAATTCAACATCACAGCGCCGTCCGTAATGGTTTCATCGGCCGCGTCTCAAACCGCATACCTCTGTGCTCCGCGCTCCCGCGCTCCAGTCAAGGCTTGGGAACACACACTCTGGAGCGTGGAAGTGCGGTAGCACGGAAAGTTTTGTGGGACGCACTTTGTGGTGACCTCTGATCCAAAGCCTTCCCCCTCTGCTGTGAACTATCGGGAGAAATTCCGATGATATACGAAAGTACACCTGATAGGAATAACGCTAGGTCGTTAGCTAGCATTGTACTGTAGAAATAGTGAGCTATAAGTTACTGAAATATTGTGATACTCGGTTTGGAATCCAACAAGGAGGCGTGCTTGCTATGCACACTGGGAGTATGGAAGTATGCAGTATGGAAGTATGCAGTATGGAAGTATGCGGTTTGAGACACAGCCACTGTGTCCGTTTCCGTGTGTGCGCCAGGGACATGAAACAAGAGCTTGCTATTGGAGGAGGAATGTAGAAATCAAATACAGGGGTAAGACACTTTCCCTTGAGCTTTTCTACAAACTAAATAACCGATATAATTTGTAAACATTCACTTGACTATAATGCTTAACCCTTGTGCTGTCTTCATATTATGTACGCACCTCGTGTTCATAGGGTCAAAAATGACCCACCCTCACCAGACCCCTTGTGACAAAGCTTCTTCATTGGCTTTTAAAACATAAATCTATTTTTCATGTAGAAACAACCTGTTATTCATCAATAAATTGGTGAATAACTGTGCTGTCCTACTTCATAGTCCAGACAGTCTGTATTTTGTTTACTACAAAACACTCGTCCTAATTGATGTTTTTGCTGCAATAGGTGTGTGGCGCTTAATTTTGATTATGACTTCTTATTTCATAACTGCAGGGTTAAAAAAGAGTCATAAAACCATCTTTGTACCTTGATGGTGTACCGCTTTTAGAAAAATGGAGAAAAGGGCAATGTTTTTAAAAAATTAAAAAAAACGTAGAAAATGGTCACTCTAGGAAAATTTATCGAATTTCACGCTGAAAAAATGACATTTAAGGGGTTTTCACAGCTGTTAAACTCAGAAAAGGGTCATTTTTGACCCGGAGGACAAGAAGAGGGTTAAGACACAAGGCCGTAAATTAAACACATTTTTAGTGTTGTGTGCTGATCGGTTGTTGAAGAGCTCGGTTGGTTTCCATGCAAAGAGCGGACAGAAGCGAATGCCATGAGTGTTATATATTTAACCAAGTCATCCTGAAACAGGAGTTAGTACAACTGCAAGCTGCCTCTGGCCAGCCGTGTGCATTTTATAACTATTTTTCCTGCATGCAGTTATGTTAGTTCCTGGTATAGTTTAGTACCAGAAATGATGGTTTGATTTCCATCGTTTTTTTTGTTTGTTTGTTTGAGAGGAAATTCAAAGTAGCCAAAGTGGCCACGTAAACCTCCCATAATTCCATTTCATTGTAAACATAGGCCTGTCATAAGACCTTGGCAGTAATCTGCCCGACTCAAAACCCGCCCAGTTTTGTTTTATCTTCGGTTCTTTCCCTTGTACCCTGCGGGCGCCATTGTGATAGAGCACTTTGTGTAAAGATAATTAATTAATAATTAAAAACCTGATCCAGGTTTGTGAGAACGTCCTGGAAGCCCCCGGAGGCTGCCAAGCTGTAGTGAGTTTTATCTCGCGATGACGGTTTAACGGCCAAAGCTCCCCCTACACTGCATGAGCCATGGAGGAGACTCCATTTCCCATGAGCACACGGGAGGTTCGGATTGGCCCTGCCTGAAACCGCATGCAGCATTCGTGAGGTGGCAGGTGAGTGCCGTTACAGGTGCTTAAAGAGAGGAGGGGCGGGGGAGGCGGGTACTATAACTCTACCTGTGTCTACACCTGGGATTCGACTGGAGTTGAACATACGCTCATATTGGGCTGAGCACATTGGAATAGTGTTTTGAAGCATAAGCTGAAAAGCAAAAGGGAGAGTCAAACAAAAAAATAAAATAAAAAAAACAAAACCCAACAGAACCATGGAGACACCTATGGGGAAAAAAACATGGAAGATACCAACAGAGAGGGAGTAGGGAGGGGAGGATGGAAGATTCCATTGGGCTGAGTGGGAGTGAGCGGAGGGATATAAAAACATGTTATATATAGAGATGGATGAGGATTTGGTTAATAGGGCTTTCAGAAAACCAGCCACACTGGACTCAGGTGACACCAGCACAAGCCAGGTGACCCACTTCGCCAAAGAAAGACACGGCCATAATCTGGGATCATTTTGGCGGCAGTGTTCTGCACTAACACACAAGAACACTGTTAGCTCAACTACTAAACATATATTGAGCAAAGTAATCAAACATTTTTGAGAAAGTGGACTATACCCTGTTAATCCATCACTTTGTGAAAGGCGGTTTTTAATAGCCAATCCGTGGGGGTGGGGGGGGCGTGTTTTGTGATGCTGAGGGGGCGGGGCTGGGTTTCCTCCGGCCTATGGGGCGCTGCGAAGCCCTCCTCTTACCTGTCTCATCGCCGGGGATGCGGGACGTGTTAAACATGCGCTCCCACTGCGCAGAGCACAGAGGGACCCTGTTGTCCAGAATGTAAATCTGGAGACCGTGGACGCAAAGCGTCGCATTCGAGAGCAAGAGACAAAACAAAACAACAACAACCGTTTATGTTGCGGGGCACTTCAGTATCATGCAAAGAGCAATGGAGGAAACGAGAGAGAGAGAGAGAGAGAAAGGAGGAAAGGAAAGGAACAAGACTGAACAAATGACCTCTCCACTGACCCCACCCCCGAAAAAAATAAATAATTCCTTGTGTAGTTGACTTTCTGCCGACTTTCTGCCGACTCTCCCATGAATAATAACTGTTCAGGGAATGACAATCACACACAAAGCACAAGAACTGCACAAGCAAGAGTTATCAACACACACACACACACACACACACACACACACACACACGCTACACTGGGATTAATGGTCACAACACAGAAACACACCAACACAACACAGCACAGTTATACAACAACACAGCAAAATAAAAAGCTCAAGTTTAGACTTGCACATGCCTTTGAGTGCGATGTTATACTGTTAGGCACTGGAATTTTATCTTGT
Organism: Synaphobranchus kaupii; assembly: GCA_029718625.1. Taxonomy (NCBI): domain Eukaryota; kingdom Metazoa; phylum Chordata; class Actinopteri; order Anguilliformes; family Synaphobranchidae; genus Synaphobranchus; species Synaphobranchus kaupii. The sequence goes on from CM056388.1 coordinate 1,705,698, forward strand.
GTCACAAGCGACACGTGCGTTTGATCCCCCTATTTGTTCTGGGCCGGAAGGGGTCAAAGGTCAAGAGGTCAAGAAGTGGAGGGAAAAGAGAGAGGGGTTTTGTTCCACCGAAAGACCCTGCCTATCACCTGGAGAGTTTCACCTCAGCACGCATGTTCTATTAACAACACCACCGTTCATTAGTACTTTTTCAACACAAAGACACTAGGGATAAGAGGCGATAAGGGATAAGAGGCGATGGGTCTTTTCTGATATGCTGCCGAAGGTAAAAATGCAACGTTTAGGTGGAAAGTCACTTCCAATCTGCTTCAGGTTACTTGGGTAAGGCTTCATAATGGGTACAACTGTGGATGAGTGGTGCTCTTCATTCAGGTAAAAACAACAGTCATTAAATAATTTTAGGCAAATTAGGTGGTGAAAAAGCCGGAAGGAGAGCTGCACTCTAAATAACTGACCATCAGAAGATACTAATGCTGATATTAATGCTCAGGTGATATTGATGGTCAGGTGATATTGATGCTCAGGTGATACTGATACTCAGGTGATACTGATGCTCAGGTGATACTGACGGTCAGATGACAGATAGTGGGAAACTCACAGGTTTGATCTGTGCTCTGTCCAGCTTCCTCCTGTACAGCATGATGGCATGGATGGCGTTACCAGCCCGAGCCGCCTGCAGGCTAGTGGGGAAAACATACAGGAAGTCCTGTGGGAGGGAGGGAGAGGGAGAGGGAGAGAGAGAGAAATTTTTATTACAACTACTCAATTTATTTTTAACAAAAAACAAATTTGCCCACTACGTATAGCAAAGGTACCAAACGATGTACCGAAGGTTAAAATAAAATTAATAAAAGCGTTTGAAAATAACACCCAAAAGAAACACCACAGAAAAGGACAGCACGCCTAACAACCAAAAGAGAGAGCGAGAGAGGGAGCGAGAGAGAGAGAGAGAGAGAGAGGAAAATAAGCAGATAGAAGGACGGAAAAAGAGGGAGAGTTAAAGGGGTAGAAAATACAGAAGAGAAAGGAGATAAAGAGGGGAAAGGGGGTGAGAGAAAAAAGAGAAAACAGAAGGAAGCCAGAAAGAGGAGGAGGAAGAACAAAAAGAAACAAAAAAGGGGAATTTGTGGCTTTTTCCATGTGGCATGAAGAGGGAGAGGTGAGACTAGGAAGCCAGGTCTGCTTCTACTCCGCCAAACAAAAGCCAGGCTGCCAACTGTCAGCAGCCCTGCCCAGCACAGCACAGCACAGCACAGCACAGCACAGCACAGCCCAGTCCAGCACAGCACAGTCCAGCACAGTACAGCCCTGCCCAGCACAGCCCTGCCCAGCCCAGCCCAGCCCAGCCCAGCACAGTCCAGCCACACAAATCTTCCCACAGGCAGTGCAGGCTGGCTGGCAGAGCGGGGGACTGAGCACGCATTCCTCGGGCCTTGGCAAAGACCAACAGACGGAGACTTTTGACCTCCGTTCTCGATGCCTGGAGAAGGAAGAGGAGCTGCCAGCGCCACAGGCCGCCATCACTAAGCTGCTGCAACTGGGACAGAACAGCCAGTCCCCTGTAGCACATCAAGCACCTACTGACACCTACATACCCTCATATAACCACCCACTACACACCTACTGACACCTACATACCCTCATATAACCACCCACTACACACCTACTGACACCTACATACCCTCATATAACCACCCACTACACACCGACTGACACCTACATACCCTCATATAACCACCTACTGACACCTACTGACACCTACATACCCTCATATAACCACCTACTACACACCTACTGACACCTACATACCCTCATATAACCACCTACTGACACCTACTGACACCTACATACCCTCATATAACCACCTACTACACAGCTACACACCTAGAAGTACACTCATATTAGCTTGCGCTAATATAGAAATTATATAGTAATGTGACCAGTAATATAATGAATTGGGAAGGTCCAAATTCTATGATGGGGAAATATCCACAATAATTCCCATGTATTTTAATCATATAATCAGAAAACTCTTAAGAAGGACAGGGACCCTCACGTCTCTTTAATAGTCACTGGGATGTGTTTTGTTGCAACCCTCAAATGCACACAAATCTAACTGGGTGCTTTTAAAAAGACAATTTAAAAAAATCCTTCGGAGCTTAAAGGACATGTGCCACTAATTTTAGCCCAAAACCACAGACTCAGACATGTTTAAAGGAACTCAGTCAACACAGGGATCTAAAGCAGGCCTAACACAATGCTGGAACACACTACAAAGTGACGTCATCTGAATCGGGTCAATTAGAAGCCCACAATAAAAGCAGGAAAATCGCACCGTTACGCGCACGATGATGTCATCGGCCCACATGCGAATTCCGCGGTATAGCGAATTGCCCACGTTGGCGTGGCGGATTTCCCACGCTATCACTGGCTGATCCCGCTGGCAGCCCAACGCCACCGTGTTTGTCTTGGAATACACGCAGCAGGTCTTGTGATAATAACATCAAACAGGAAGTGCCTTCAGTGCCAGGGCACCTTTAACGGCATGCGTTTCAATGCCACGTTTTTCCAACGGCAGGTACTTTAGTGCCAGATTCACGTGATTAACGCTTGGTACTCCAATGCCAGGCGTTTCAATGAAAGGTGCTTTCATTCCAGGCACTTCAAGGGCAGGCAGGCTATTTGAATAACAAATGCACTGCAATACAATATCATGAGACTCACTTCAAAATAAACCCCACCAAACTGCCTTTGAATGAAAAGACGACACTGGGATATGACACTGGGATTTCACACTGGGATTCCACACTGGGCAATGAACAGCCCTGCACTACTGCAATGCAGGACGTTGAACATGCAGCAATGGGAGAATCGTCCAAGCGTGCATGCAGCGGAACGCCACTCCCCCCTAAGGCCGGCTGGACTTAAAAACGCCAAAAAAAGGAGAACAGCTCTTCCGCTCTGCAGTTTAGAGCTCAATCAGAAGCCCTTTAATACACTGCAATGCTTTCCTCCAATCAGAACGCTCGGCTACGGCGGTCTGCCACAAACAGCTCTCCTCTCACTCTTACCGCCGGCAGCAGACACAGTACCGGGGGAACTCCACTTAAGCCTCTCTCTCTCTCTCTGGGAGTATTGTGGTTTGCAGTGGCTTGGGACACGCCCTCATTCTGAGCCTGGTGGCCACAGCTGCGTATTAAACCGCGCCTCTGTGCTTTGCTAATAGTCCAGCGCCTCGGGGACAGCTTACAGTGAAGAGCGCGACAGAAAAATAACAGCGATTGAGCCACCGACTGGTGTTAACCGAAGCCGTTTAGGGTAAAGCCAGAGGAACCCTGCTGGGATTCGAACCCACAACCACAGCTGGTTGGTGAAAGCAAACCTGCAGCCTGGTTCTTCTCACCATTGCATAGTAGTTGCTGTTGACCATGATGGGTCCTCGTCCTCTGAGGTAGATGTACTCTTCCCACCAATCGCTGACCTGAAACGACATCACAGATAGGAAGTGGAAGAGCCAGACCTGCTATGTGAAGCAACTGTAACGGAGGCAAGTGAACTGTTATAGCGCATGGAGGGGCCCCACGAATCCGATCCATGCCTCTGCCGACTGCCGCCCAGACATGGGGGGGTTTCAGTCAGCAGGGATGAGAGCGCCCCCCGCTGGTCGATCAGGAGCTTGCAAGTCAGCATGTTAAGAGGCATGTTATGAAGTCGTTCTCTGACTTGAAAACTGCAGCGTGTTAAAAAGCAGCGGCTGACATCATACGCTTCGGGGGGGGTCAGGTGGTTGTCTGCGCTCGCACAAAATCTACATCGGAGGCAGCAATGAGAGCTGATGAATAGAGTACTCTAGTGAGCACGTCAAATGCGGGCGGAGTCTGGTTTCGGAAGTAAATTCCCTATGACAGAGAGAACGGGCTTCGGAGACTATCGACTATTTCTTGAAATCTGATGTATAGAATGAGCCGAAACGTTCCTGGATTAGCCTGTGTGGTATAAGGATATAGACCATATATCGCATGTTCCAATTTTTATTTTTGAAAGTAATGGATTAATGATTGTAGTTCATCTTGTAGTCCACTTTAACGGACTACATATCCAGTACTGCAAATCACGGGTGGTTCTCGACCAATAAGATATCATCATCTCGTCTGGACATTTTTGGCAGAATGGCAGTAGCCTGCCGCTGAAGACGAGCAAACGTTAGCTTGCTAAGTTGAGAAGCCCACCCGACAAGGTCAGAAACTACGCTACGGTTAACCACATAAAGCAATTCTAGCTTTTAGTCCTTCAAGCTAGCTAGCTAACGTTAGAAAAAAGTGTTTAAAAATGGAGTTCTGTGCTACTGCTGGCCAACGTTATATGACAACGTTTGGAGAAAACGCTACACTATGGTTGCTCGTCCGGAGGGAATTATGGGACGTTGAGTTTTTAAACATTGCTGGCGCTCGTATATTCACAAAAAAATACTAAAACGTAAAATACACTCAAAGCTGGTCCAGAAAAATTACATAGTTTGCGAACGGGCGTTATATTGAACGATCCAGGAAATTGATGGGAAGACATAATCACTATAAACTTATAAGTAAGTTTTAGCTAATGTCTACGCTCTAAATGAATGGGGAATTTACTTCCGAAACCAGTGTGACGTAGTCACTTGAGTACACTACGATTGGATGAGAGCTGATTGGGTATTCCAAATTTGGGAGGGAAAAAAAAGGGGGGGGGGGGGGGGGACTTGAGAGAGAGGCGCTATGAAGGGGTAGCCATGGAAACCATCCACTTACGTAATTGGACGCCCACCAGGACTTGAGTTTCAGGTACCACTGCAGCTTTGGGCCCAGGGTCTTCTCAAAGTCCTCCGCCAGGGCCGCCATCCTTTTAAACTCCACATCGTCCATGAGCGGGCGGGCCGACTCCAGGTACTGCGGGCGGGGGAAAGAGAGGAGACGGGAGGGGTCCAGGAGGAAAAATTGAGCAAAAAAGGACAGAGACCGTCTGTGTGTGTGTGTAGGGAAAAATACATTTCCTGCTTCAGTGTTCTTGGATGGTCACCTAACACAATCAGCCTTACTCAATGATCAAGGGGGGGTTAGAAACGAAGCCTGGTGATGACGGCACCGCTAGGGTGTGAGACGGGAGTTAGCCAGCTTACCTAGGTGACAATAACCATTTGGTTCCCTCCCACACCACATACATTTGTTTGCCTGTCACCCAATCAGGAACAGGAACCTGCATTTTATTTCAGGTTTGGGGTATAAAGCTTGTACCCCACACAACACTATTTTGTCATTGAACTGCCTTACTATTACCCGGTATCTTGTATACTGTAATTAAGACTATTTTGCATTATAATTAAACCTAAACTTTGGAACGAGTTTTCAGAATTCCTACAGTGTGTTTGTTAAGAGAGCGAGAGGGATAGGGGGCGTGTCTGAGAGGGAGGGAGCGCGAGAGACAGCGCACCTCAGTATCTGCGTATCTGTATTTCCATTAGGCAATCATCGCCTTTGTCCCAGTAACCCACGGAGGAACAAGGGCGCGTAATAGTGTAGAGTGTATTCCTGTACACTTGGTCCTCAAGGTTTACTGGGACAAAGGTGATGATTACCAGGAAGCCACGAGACTGAACCAAGTGTACATTATAGCGTACAGAAATATGTGTGCATTAAATATGAGCATTATAAAGTTTTAGCTGCATAATTAATGTAAAAAATAAATACAGTACCAATAACCTGCATTGATTGATATGTTTTGTTTTACTATTAAATTGCATACACAGTGACAAATATCTATTAATGTCATTTAAACCTGATTTCAGACCTGAATAAAGGATGCACTGTGCTTAACTATTACAGTTCCTGGATCATCGTTTCCTGTGGCGTAGTCTGTGGCCTGCTGCTAGGTGACAGGTGCCTTCCTGCTCATGTCAGCCATTTAAAAAGAACCGTTGCTCAAGAACAGAACTGGTGTACAAAGTGTTCACTACACTGGGTACTACTGCAGCTCCAATCATACGGCTGCAGTGTGGGATAACGGCTAACGGGTATCTGAGCTCGTACTGAGCTTGTAATCCAAAGGTTGCAGGTTTGTTTCCTAGGTAGGACACTGCCATTGTACCCTTGAGCAAGGTACTTAACCTGCAACCTACATTGCTTCAGTATATGTACAGTGCAGTCCAAAAGTATTTGGAGAGTGACAAATTTGTTTTGTCTTGGCTCTGTACTCCAGCACATTGGATTTCAAATGGAACAGTGACTATGAGGTTAAAGTGAATTCGTACAAAAAGTAATTGGACAAATTAATATAAACTTAAATAGTCATCATATTTAATATCTGGTTGGTTAAATATAATTTGCATGCCATGGCTTCCTGATTTCTGTGACCCAACAACATCAAAGACTCTTCATATCTTATTTTCTGGCACTCTTACAAGGGATACTATAACCTCTCTGCATTTGAATGGATCTCTATGGGAATTGGGGGGTGGGACTAGATTGACCTGTAAATTACACTGGAACAGTATGGAACCCATAGTTGGCTAAATGGCTGTAAGTCATCAAGGGTCTGAGATATCAAACAAGCCTCAAACCATCACTCTGCTGCCAGAAAAACAGTAGATCTGGATGGATCACTTTAAGGGTTGTTTCTCCTGACTCATTTTCCTATTGAAAAATAAGTCAGGAGAAACAACCCTTCAAGTGATCCATTTTTTTATTTATGTGTGAATATACTGTGACACCACACCTTCTCCTAACTCATCAACTCACTTCTGAAACAACACGAGTCTGACCACGAGACCTAGCTAATCAATACAGACTAATAATTAGTCACAATGAGCAAAACAGCAACTTGAGTCAATGTGAAGCAGACTTTAAACAGCTAGTTTCCTTATCAAAAAAAAAATCAATTGCTGAACCTGTAACTGCCGTGTGTGTTATGTTGCTACAGTTTCAATCATCAATAAGGATGAGGAATGAGCCGTGTCATCATGCGCTTGTCATGGACAATCTCACTTCCACGCGCGACGAGAGATCAGCCTTTAGCTTCAGAGTTCAGTGGCGATTAAATGGTGTGAAGCTTATTTGCAGCTATCAGATCTGAACTCCTGAACAACAGAAAATGGGCCATACTTGAGTGAACCCCTATGAACCCCTAAGCTATGCGTGAACCCCTTTGACATTAGTGGCCAACAAGGCAGCACTGACTCAGAACTCAACCGCATGACTGGACAGCTGCTCTGTGGTCAGCTGGTCTTTCTGGACAGGTCAGATACTATGGCAACACAGTGCTCCACGTCCTTGGCTACCTGTCCGTCAGGTTTGGCACGCGTACTGAAACCTGCGGCTCAGGATTTTCTGTCAGATGTCCAAGTCATTTCACTAAACCAACATGTTCCCTCAAGCCCTTAGTTTGTCCTGCCTGACTGTCCCTTCCCCAGGCTGTAGTCTTTTACTCATGACTCATGAGTACTGACACATTAGGGCTGATTTATATAATCAATAGAATTTTTTTAAATTTTATATTATAAAACACATGGCCCGTGTTTAAATGTACAGAGGAATGGCGCAGGACTGGGCTGAACCAGAGAAAAACCCAAACTGCCGGCGTCACTCAACCCTCTGGGGCAAGGACCACTTCCAGACCCGCCGGTTTTTGACCAATGAGAGAAGAGAACACGTGACTCACCCTCCTCGTGGTGTCCTTCACGGGGGGCAGCGGCAGTCTTGGCAGAGAGTTCTGGAAACTGTACAGCATTGGCTTCCTTCCAGAGAACAGCTTCACAAATAGCTGGGTGGGGGGGGGGGTGAATTAATTAAATTACCATCGGCCGCTTCACATCACAGACCCTAATTACAAGCACAAAACACTCAAAACAAGCACAAACTCACAATCATCAGACCATTTTCTACCCTCCTTGTCAGGGCAGCAGCTGCTTAAGGTCAATGGTTCATATAGTACGTTGACGGTCCTATTTTCTAAGGCACTGAGTGGATATGAAGTGTGTGTGTGTGTGTGTGTGTTTGTGTTTGTTTGTTTGTTTGGGGTGGTGCGTGTGCATATGTGGATGACCAATGAAATATGATCAGATATGGCCGCTTATTGAACACATCCAGCCGTGGGTTAGACAGTTAAGGCTTAAGGCCTGAACTAGGTCACTGCTAAGCAGTCAATCTAGAGCTGTGAAACAATAACAACGAATTAGCACTGAACACACAATAATTCACAGGAACTCAAACATGAATTTACAAATAAGAGGCGTGAGCACATCCAATGTCGTTGGGGTTCAAACTTTAGAATGAATTGTAATTCGGTAAAACTGCATCTTTATAAAACGTTTCATTCACTGCCCGAACAGACTTAGGCCAAACAATTATCTGAACTAATTTAATTTAGTAATTTAATTTAGGAATGTTATTCTTTGCAAAGTCCTGCAGACAACTGCCTATTTTAAAAGACACTTCTATTTTAACAAATATTCACAACAGAATTATCCTTTTATATCATGAAAATTTTAGGTTTTGGTTCAGTGACATTTCTTTCATTCTTGAGATTTTATTTCGAACATGTAAAAATAAAAAATGATCATGCAAACAAGCAGACAGAAAAAATAAATGAATAAATACAAAAAATAATAGTTACAAGCAATGAAAAGCTTTGTGCAAAAGAAATTATCAAACACTGGATGAATCGTTTTACATATCCGAAAAGGAGTGGGAAGAAGTGCAAACTTATTAAATCCCCCCCCTTCCCCATCAGTTAATGATTACTCCTTTTTTATATAGATTGAATTTTCTTTAACTTGTATAAATATATTATAACTGATTACAAAAATATATTCAACACTTACATATTATCGCTATCAATAATTAAATAAATATTATAATAATAATATAATAATATAAATTCATTACTTATGTATTTATCTCAATTAAAAATATCATTTAGTAACATATTTCTTATAATAGAAAATATAACTTCATTACTTATATATTTATCATAGCCATATTGAATATTTTTCTTTTTTTTTTTTCTCTTATACATTGAAATGGAATGATTTACCCACATCTAAAGAGTTACGAGTATTTCAAACACGTACATGAGTGTGGAAGCTCTGTGAAAGACATTACAGAATGACTTTGATCTATGATTCATCACTCATCTCCACCTTCATCATCATCATCATCATCATCAACATCCTCCTCATCCTCCTGTTGGGTGACTCACCATCCAGAAGCGTGTTTTCCACGACACCTGCCCGTGGCGGGCGTGCATCCAGCCATGCCAGGACAGGAGGCACTTGAGCGCGTTCCTCATGATGAAGATGATGGTCACCCACAGCCCTGTGCCAACCAGGACCCCGCCCACCAGCTGTTGGCTCTCCTCAGACATGTACCTGCTGCAGGGGTCACAGGGTCACAGGGTCAGGAGGTCACGTAACGAGCGGGCAGGAGGAGCATGCCGTCCCTCAGTCGCTGATTCTGAACTCTAATGCTTTCTAACAGAGGCACCGAGGGTAAGTTTTACCATTACGTTGGAGTGCTTCGTTTGATCAGTCAGTCAGTCAGTCAGCCAATGGGTCAGTCAGACAGTCAATGAGTACAACAGTCAGTCTGTCAGACAATCAGTCGGTCAGTCATTCATCCAGCCAGTGAGTGTGTCAGTCAACCAACCAGTCAGACAGTCATTGAATGTGTCAGTCCGCCAGCCAGTCAGACAGTCATTGAGTGTGTCAGTCAACCAGCCAGTCAGCATGTAATCAGTCAATGAGTGACGCTCATTTCTAAGGATTGCTTAGTCCCGGGCTGGCCAATGCGGGACCGTGTGCTGCTTACAGCAGAGAACACCCACAATGCCACACTGTTCAGGCTATACACAAAGGCACAGCTAAGAGAATAAATACAAGGCAACTTCAATAAACAGCTCCATGGCCTAGATTCTGTATATGTGTTTCAGCCCCATGTGCAGCTTGTGTGTGAAAGGTTGCGCACGGTTCATCTGATCCGATAAGCCCCCTGACTTCAATGACCTTGGCTTTATAGAGTAAACAGTATAGGCAGCCCTACTGTACACATGCACCCGGTCCCGGCTAAGTCACTTCAGTTTAACATTAAATAACAGCGATGATAGCGTTTTGGATTCCACATGACCAGGTGGGTCCAGGGGTCCCGTGGGGAGAGGGGTCAGGGCGGGGCGGGTCTCCCCTCACCTGGCTGTCAGCATGACGTTACCTGATAGGGATGTGAGCCCCCAGTTTGGCAGTCAGTCCCAGCGTGGGGTCCATCAGGGCGTATTTGGTTGAAGACATGTACCCCACCAGAACTATGAACAACCCTGTGGGGCTACCCGGGTACACACCAGTCATGATCCCATTCTACAGAAGACAGACAGGAAGTACAACACGTTATATTTACCAAAGCTACTGACAAACATGTGATCATTATCATCATGAGCATAAATAAAGTTTTCATCAATTTGAATCAAAAGCCTTTACTATAATATTACAGGAAATCACAATACTCCCAATGGCAGATTTAACTTCCAAAGTTTACCAAATATTAAAGTAGTTTAAATCTCAGAATTGCACTGAGCATGTGTTCATAATCATGCCAGAATGTGGAGGGGGAGCAAAAACAGGGTTCAGGGGGTCATGGGATGTGGTTCAGAGGTCAGGAGTCGGGGGGGTAGGGGTTGAGGATTTTAGGAATGTGGTTCAGAGTTCAGGGGTCGGGAGGGGGCACCTTGAAGCGGATAAACCTCTTCTTCCAGGAGTGGAGGCCGGACAAGTAGATCTGGCGCAGGGCCTCGTGACAGAGCTGCAGGTCGATGCCATCGGGAGTGACTGTGAACTGAAAGGCCACTGCCTGATGAGCTTCCGCCATGCTGGCCGCGTGGGGTCACTGCGGAGAGACGGCTAGCGTTAGCGTAGTCCCGAGCACTCAGGCCAGAGAGACGGCTCGCGTTAGCGTAGTACCGAGCACTCAGGCCAGAGAGACGGCTAGCGTTAGCGTAGTACCGAGCACTCAGGCCAGAGAGACGGCTAGCGTTAGCGTAGTACCGAGCACTCAGGCCAGAGAGACGGCTCGCGTTAGCGTAGTACCGAGCACTCAGGCCAGAGAGACGGCTAGCGTTAGCGTAGTACCAAGCACTCAGGCCAGAGAGACGGCTCGCGTTAGCGTAGTACCGAGCACTCAGGCCAGAGAGACGGCTAGCGTTAGCGTAGTCCCGAGCACTCAGGCCAGAGAGACGGCTAGCGTTAGCGTAGTCCCGAGCACTCAGGCCGGAGAGACAGCTAGCGTTAGCGTAGTCCTGAGCACTTTTCTTTCAGTCGGCCAGCGAGATGGCTAACGTTAGCATTAGTGCAGTCTTTCACCAGGCCGGAGAGCCGGAGAGAAGAGAGAGACAGAGAGAGGTCATGTGCTGGTGGGCTGACGAAGTGCCTCTTACAACATTCCTACAGAACCCCAGAGACACGACGGACAGCTGACCACTTATGGTCACACTTCTAATCATGTAATAATAATAATACTACATTTGCATTGGACATTTTCATAAAATGAATTGCAGCCTAATGTACTTCACAAAAAAAATGCATACATTTTTTAGTAAAACTTGCTCTTGAAATTTTGTGCTCAGTCCATGAACTACATGTACAAAATGAGAAATCTTCTTCACCACTCTTCTTCCCTAAAACTGACCCCCTGTGAAAGGAATAGTAGTCCTCATACAGAGAGGACTACCACACTGCCAATATCTCTGTGACACTACACCTACACTACAAACTACTGTTACACAATAATGCACCATAGTTTCACTGAAATAAAAACACCTAATGTTTACCTAATCTTAATCCTTCTATTCTGGGAATAGGGGTGTTAATTTAATAATTAACTTTTCCCTTCTGTTTCCAAATGAGCATCATTATAAATACTGTGGTTTTATCAGTATGGACACAGTGTACAGGACAAAATGACTTCCTGGAAAATCATAAATGGCAGAACTATTACCTGGCAAGGTTGTGTTGGTTTGCCTGATTTATGGAGACTGTTTTAAGAGCATCCAGATTTAGAGACAAAAGGAATAAAGTTAATATGTTATTAATGCTAGGGTAAACTGTGGCCTTTTAGGAATGTCTTTGTGCTCTAAGTCTGTGCTGCATGGGCCAGAGAGTTCATAACCAATGAATGCCAATGACCTTCTGGCTGTGTGATCTTATGGGCAAAACAGGCAGCCCTTATCTGAAAATCTGGCAGCCCTTTGCCTTAGAACAACCGTTAAAATGTAGGCCAGTAAACCACAGATTAACACTGCCTTTTCTACCAAAACAAAAAAACATGTTTTAACAGGTAAGTGTAGCCTACTTAGTTGACAGTAACGTTGCAAGGTAAAGGCCGTGGACCTTTGCTTGAATACTTTGTAGTCACTATGGTAACTGCGTTATGACACAGGAAAGCGCTGTCACTTTCAGCACAACGCTAAACAAGCAGGTTTGTTGGTGTTTAATTCAACGCCCTGATGAATGCGCAACTGTCTGGTTGAAAACAGGTCAGACAAGTGCACAGGAAATAGCCAATTACTCTCCTGGTGGGCAAACAGACAGACAGGGACAATGATCAAACACTTCCCCAACGTCCAGGAATGATATAATTTAGCCTGCTCATATTACTAAGACCGCCATCATAACTGAAAACATTGATTTGGCAACCGAAAAAAAAGAACGGGGAAGCGAAAGGGCATCCTTATTGCATCAGTAAATACAGTAACGTAGCAATCGATAAATTCGTTGAGGAGTGGACACGCCCTTTTTAAATGTTCGCTAGAGATGTGCCAAAGCATTTTACTTGCATCCACTTACTATCATCAACCTGCTCTAACCAGACAACAAACCAGCCTCATGCCAGTCATATACTTATACTGGGAGGTTGAGTCGGGGCGTTCCATGCCGGTTATCTTGTTTATTCTGAAATTTACTTTTAGAATTTCCAGAAATACACAGGCTACAATTAAAGAGATAGTTCTGCGCATTTTCTCAACGCGGAACCCCTGCAGGTGGTGCAGAACGGTGTGACGTGGGTGAAAACCGAAATAAACAAAGCAGAAAGAGCCGGGCAGTTATGCATCAAAGATCAAATCCGTATTCACACCGTACCGCGGAAATACGGAAATGACGATAATGTAAGACAGCTAGCCAGCTGGCTAAATGCTCTATTAAATAAAATAATGGAGTTAACAACCGCGGGGATGCTGCGGTATTGCGTCAACAGATCATCTCACGCTGCAAGGGCAGTGCAAGTGATCAAGACTATAATTACATATAATAAACGTGTGGAGTTATGTGAAGGACACGCAGCTACAAGCTACCTGCGTTCGCATTTCAATTCAGTGCCATTTGTAAACTTGCCACCATCCCCCAGCACTGAGCACTCCCCCTGATCACATGAGCAGTCAGCGCTACTGAAACTAGGGGAAAGGTCGCCGCACAAAAGCGTGCAACGCGGCAACAGAGCCAAGGCTGCATTGAACTGCTACAGAAAAATCACCACCATTTCAGCTAAAATTTGAAATTACAGCAGCTCCATTTAGAGGTTGAAATGTGCAATTATTGACATTAATGTACAATTAATCACAGTAATCAAATTAAATGCCAAATATGTGCAATGTCTGAAAATAAACAACGTAGCCACTTAAATCGCACTGGAGATTCATTAACCGACAAGTTCACGTAATAGACAATGAGACAACAAATGGACGAATTCACACGTGATATTAAATCCACTAACACACAGCTATGCGTGCCAACGTGTCCCGGGATAAGCGGCGTGTGCCTTTCATTCTTGGGTGAGCTGCATTACTTTGTCACAGCCTAAGATAAGACTACTAATATAAAACATAAAATTGTGATAACTGCATTTCCATTATCTGATATGTGTAATGACTCCACCCGCCCGGTTGAAAAAGGAAACATTGGAACTTGCTTTGTGTTTATATAGTGTTTATAGTGTTATAGTATTTAGTGTTTATTGACCTTCAATAAATTCAACCACGACACTGAAACACTATGTTGTTGGCTTGCTGTGGTTACTAATATTCCAAGTGGAGACATTTCAGCAAATGCATAATGCAGGTAGCTAACATTAATGTTAACTTATTTCGCAAGAGAGCACAATGTCCCGGACTGCCGGGTGACCTTCGCGGACAGCCGTTGTCACACCTTTCGCCGTGTATTGACTGTGTAAGCTGGGTAAGCTTTTTCGATTGTGGGCACATAAAACGAAACACAATCATGTTTACGTTAAATGGTGAGCAATGATGTAGTGCACGTTTGTGTACATACTTATACTATAAGCCCCGTTTCTTCAAGTGCCCATCATAGTTCACACAAGCACCTTGATGTAAGGATCAGAAAGCCTAGGCTACGTGTTTAGCTAGCTCCAGGTGAAAGGTCTATAATAACAGTCCTGTCAAAATACCTGATTCACATTTGGAGCACTTTCAGAACTTCACTAACTTATTTCGTAGCCTATTTCATAAACATCGCCTTCCTACATCGCTCATAATGTAAGTTAGCTATATACCGATATATTATAGGCTACATTAGGAACAAGCACAGCTACTTCCTTTTACAGCTTCATACTAAAGGTTAAGTCGGGTAACTGCTCAATACGCCGCCACTTCCTGCGCGTCTCTCTGCCGGCTTCTCATCGCGGCGCAGGAGCCATGTTTATTTACTTCGCAGTGCCCAAGACGCTATTTTACAGAAAATGAAACCCAGTAGGTGCAGCCGCGTCTTACTTACCAGATCTCTTTCTGTATACGTCTACTCACCAAGGACAGAGGGTTTTTATTATATTGATTTTATTTATAAAATGATGCTGGACTGGAAATGGACTCTTCCGCACCGCAGGTTGCTGGCTGTTCCCTATTCCGTAGCTACCACTGTATGAATGGGTAGCGCGAGTACAGCTCCAAGCACCCGGCTCTTTTCGTGACGTCATATGTATATTTTTTCATATGCAAAATGCACTCACTGCCCTTTCCTTTTCCGTGAGTTTTGGGGGAAGGGAAGGAGATTCAACCTGCTAAGCAACGAGAAATTGACAGGCTGTAGAAGAAATCAATTAGCTATAAGCATTGGCTATAACGCATCTTGTCATAGAAAATACCTGCGCATCAGTGAAACTATTAGCCTGGGTTAAATATACCCAGGATATTGTTGGGATTTTAATTCAATACAGAAATTAATTTTATGCAAAAATATGCAATATATACATTTATGCAAACTACGCAAACAAAGCAATATATATGGTTAATGGTAGCCATTTACCTCTGATCATGTTTAACAATGAAATTGCCATTAATTTGTGATAGATGCGATTTACACTCAGTGGCCTCTTCATTAGGTACAACTGCTCATTATCGCCTATAGCCTGCTCCTCCAAACAGCAAATCATATGGCTGCAACTCAATATACAGTGCATCCGGAAAGTATTCACAGCGTTTCACTTTTTCCACATTTTGTTCTGTTACAGCCTTATTCCAAAATTGATTAAATTCATTTTTTCCCTCAAAATTCTACACACAACACCCCATAATGACAATGTGAAAAAAGTTTTTTTGAGATTTTTGCACATTTATTAAAAATAAAAAAATAAAATTTCTCATTTACATAAGTATTCATACCCTTTGCTTTAACATATTTTTAAAGTATCATATTTCATATTTGGTCGCATATCCTTTACATGCTGTTACTTCCTGAAGTCTGTGACCATCAACATCAAAAAAACTGTTGATATCTTATTTTCTTTTTTCCCCATAGAGTTCTATAGGAAAATGAGTCCGGAGAAATAACCCTTGCAGTGATCCATCCACATCTACTCCATATCTGGCAACAGAGTGATGGTTTGGGGCTCGTTTGATAGCTCAGACCATTGATAACTTACAGCCATTTAGCCAGCCATGTGTTCCATACTGTACCAGTGTAATTTACAGCTGAATCTAGTCTCACCCCCAATTTCCATAGAGATCCATTAAAATGCAGAGAGGTTATAGTATCGCTTGTAACAGTACCTGAAAATAAGATATCGACAGTTTTTTTGAAGTTGATGGTCACAGACTTCAGGAAGTAACAACATGTAAAGGACCAAAATATGAAATATGATACTTTAAAAATATGTTAAAGCAAAGGGTATGAATACTTATGTAAATGAGAAATTTTAGTTTTTTATTTTTAATAAATTTGCCAAAATCTCAAAAAAACTTTTTTTCACATTGTCATTATGGGGTGTTGTGTGTAGAATTTTGAGGGAAAATATGAATTTAATCAATTTTGGAATAAGGCTGTAACAGAACAAAATGTGAAAAAGGTGAAGCGCTGTGAATACTTTCCGGATGCACTGTATAAAGCATACAGGCATGGTGAAGAGGTTTAATTGTTTGACCAAACATTTGAAATGGGCAAGACATGTGATCTAAGCGACTTTAAACTTAGTGAGATTGTGGTTCCAACATCTCAGCGCGTGGGTGTAGAGAGACGTCAGGGAGAATATGGCAGACTCATTCAAGATGACAGAAAGACCGCAAATGCTCAAATAACAGCTGTTTACAACAATGGTATGTTGAAGGGCATCTCTGAATGCACAATGTTTCGGCGACAGCAGCATGCAGGAGACCACCCTGGGTCAGTTAAGAACAGGAAGATGAGGCTACAGTGGGCATGTGATCAACAAAACTGGATGATTGAAGATTGGAAAAACTTTTCCTGGTCTGACTAATCTTGATTTCTGCTGCAACATGCTGATGGTAGGGTCAGAATTATGTGTAAACAGCATGAATCCATGGACCATCCTGCCTTGTGTCAACAGTGCAGGCTGGTGGTGGTGGTGTAATGGTGTGGGGAATGTTTTTTTGTCACACATTAGGCCCCTTAATACCAATTGAGCATTTGAATGCCACAACATACATAAGCATTGTTGCTGACCATGTGCATGCCTTTATAACCACAGTCTACCCTTTTTCAAATGGATACTTCCAGCAGGATAATGCACCATGTCACAAAGCACACATCTCTCAAGCTGGTTCCACGAACATGACAGTGACATCTGTTTACTCCAATGGCCTGCACAGTCCCCAGAGCTCAATCCAATAGAGCATCTTTGGGATAAGGTGGAACAGGAGGCTTCCGGCATGCATGTGTGTCCTAAAAATCAGCAGGAAACTGCACAGTGCTATTGGGTCAGCATGGACCAAAATCTCCAGAGGTGGAAAATCCAGGTTCAGAAAGTATTTTGTTTCAATCACCTGGATTTGCTAATTAGCGCAATTCTTCAGCCAGGAGGTGGAACTAATTCGTGAAATTGGCTGGCTGACTTCATGGGTGGAAAGAAACACATGGGAGGACTTTTACTTTCTGACCCCTGGACTTCCCACCCCTGGAAATCCCTAAGGCATGGTTATTCAAATCTGACCCTCAAGTCAAAATCCAGCCCTGGTTTTCATTCTCCCAAGGAATTAACTGAACAATTGATGTTACTGATTGTCCAGACTGTCTTCACACCTGACCTGGTAAAGGCAGGGTGGAAAACCAGCAGTTCTTGGCCCGCTATAGGACCATGATTTGAATAACCCAAAGGAATGTTTCCATGCCACATTCAGGCTGTTCTGGAGTCAAAATGGGGTCCTACCCAGTGCTAGATAGGTGTAACTAATAAAGTGGTCACTGAGTGTATATAAAACGAATCCACGATAATGAAGTTATGTGATCATAAATCATGTTTATCCGTTACATTTTTATTTGTGAATTAAAATGAAACAAGGTTTTCAAGCAGTAGATTTTGAACTGATATTTTCTATTATTTTTAATCTTTATCTTATTATATTGAAGGAAACCATATTGGCAAACAGACATAAGGGTCAATGACATGACGTGATTTTTTTGTGTCCGAATTCATTACTGTAAGATTCTAAGTTGACATGATCCACTCAAACACTGGCAAATCAACCACGCCGCCGGCCGAATCAACCAACTTATCATAAATGCAATGTAGGTTAAAATTTAAGTGTAAGCAGTGACTCGTCGCCACTGATAGGCATAGTATTCAATTATAGAATAGCAGCTGGAAGTGAGTGATCAAGGCCTATTCCAACCAAGGAGACTAGATTAGCAATACAATAGACAGGTTCCTGGTTAGACCACAGGAAGTTGAACCTTCAGACCCCGTACTGATGGACTCAGTACAGTGGCTTCCTTAAATCAATCACATCATTTTGAATATATATTTCTGTTTCCCGCCTGTAGAAAACAAAGCCTGAAAATGGTATTTAAAGTCATCCATTTCACAGAACAGGATTCAGAGTAACTCCGCTGAATCCAGAGTGCATTTTTTGTATCTCTGACAACTGCCATTCCTGGAAATAACCATAATTTTCACCAAGTTCCAGAGACGTCCTTTTTTTCTTACATTACTTTCCTAAAAACAATAAAAAAAAAAAAAAACGTTATATATCAAATTGCACTACAATATCTCAGAGTTTTGGTGTTCTAAAGTCCCAAAATGTCAGGTGGTGCGACCGTCCGAACATACATGCAGAGAACAAAACTGCAATAAAAAGGATAATTTTTCAATAAAATTCCTAATCAAATAGTTTGGCATGATTTTATGTTAGATTGCTTATAAATGACGGAAAGTAGTTTAACAGTCCTATTTCAAAACTATTCTATTACTTAAAAAACCTTTGTCCGAGAAATTGACTTCTCCAAATGTCGGGGGGGGGGGGGGGGGGGCACCAACATAAAAACATCTTTTTATGTACTGTGCCTGTAAGAAAACGATGCAACAGGGTGTGACATCACACAGAAGACCCCATAGGACCCCTGTCATGCAGTAACAAGGTTAATAACTCTCCCACAAATATTACATAATTTGACGTTTTTGAGTAATGGTGAGGTTGGTTCAACTTACCATGTCAGGTGGTATGACCCCTTGGAAAACTATGAAAATTAGTTTTTATTCAGAAAATGTGTATTTGATTGAAAAAAGACATGTATAACCTTGAGTTCAAGGACAAAAATGTACATAGGTATCCAAGTTAATTCCTGTTAGATTTGAATTGAGTTTGAAAAGTCAGGTGGTGCGACCAATATGTCAGGTGGCGCGACTAGAATTACAGTTAAACCAATTGAAAAAAGTGATGTTAATTAATGTGTTTGAAGATATTAAATACATTTTCTTAAATATATACATCTTTCTGTAAGATATTCAGTTGTTTAAAGGTGAAAAAGTCCTACTCTTCAAGAATATAGGACTATATAACCAAAATTGATACTCAAAGTTGCATATTGTACCTTTTTAAGTTATTATTTTTTCATTCATTTTTGTAGATGCCATTATCAAGCAAAGAAAAAACAGCACGGCATTGAGATAGTTTAAAAAATTATCCAGTTGCATTTCATTATTGAAATGTGTTCCTTGAGACTTGATGTTTCAGTTTTATTTTTTAAAGCATTTATCAAATGTTGTCTTGTTGACGTTACCATTGTGGCAGTATTGTTTTAAATGTTGAATGTGCAGTATTGTTTTGAATGCTGACCTGAATGAAATGTAGTCCTCATTATTGAAATGTGTTCCTTGAGACTTGATGTTTCAGTTATATTTTTTAAGCAGTGATCAAATGTTATCTTATTGACATTACCACTGTTGCTGGCCTGAATTAAATGTAATTGTATGATTAAGTTCCAGTATTTAATGCTCAGGTTTCAAATAAAAGCCAAATGAAACCAGAGTAAAATGCATTTACATATCCTTCTTTTTATTTAGTGAATTTCAATCGTTATTGAGCACAATGTCAGGTGGCGCGACTGGTCATGGTCAGGTGGTGCGACCAGCAAATTTACATTTAAATGTATCCATTCCCATTGCAGTCTGCAAAATTAAATCAGAAATATAACTGAAAATCTTTAAATAATGTATACAAATCATTTTTACTGTTAGAATTTTTGTTTTCTTTCTCTCTATGAAAATAAGGTGTTTGAAAACAAAAAGAAGTGGCCGTTTATATAAATGGAATAAAACTGCCATAAATAAATAAATTAAAGTGGAATTTACCATGTGATGTGTATTTTACACACTACAATGATTCATATTTGCAGGTTTTCAGTAGTGGTAAATA
Organism: Synaphobranchus kaupii; assembly: GCA_029718625.1. Taxonomy (NCBI): domain Eukaryota; kingdom Metazoa; phylum Chordata; class Actinopteri; order Anguilliformes; family Synaphobranchidae; genus Synaphobranchus; species Synaphobranchus kaupii. The sequence goes on from CM056388.1 coordinate 1,725,864, forward strand.
CATTAAAAGTGTATTATTCAAAATTCATATATGGTCGCACCACCTGACATTTCTGGGTGGTAAAATCTGAAATCTTTGAAATCTTGTTTAAAAATGTATTTATATCACCTTAAAAGCTATGAAACAAATATAAATACACAGGATACATTCTTGTGGAATTAAGAATGTATTTAAAATCCATTTTGGTCAGTATGTTTTTCATTTTGAAAACCTTATTTGTCATTGACCCATAAAGCAAATACAGCTAAGGAACAAAAAATAGAAAAACAACACAAGAACCAAATTTACACGTGCTTAGTAACTCGTGTCATCCTCTGGTCAGTTTGACCCAAACCGAACACGAGGGTTATTAATAGTGTAATTTTCTTTCATCAATATGGAAAATATCTCTCAATGATTAGTTACATTACATAGTCCCTTGATCAAGGTTAGTGTGTTAGGATCTGTTGTGAAAAAAGCCGCTGGTTAAACACATCTGACTATATATTTCTTCACCACCAAACAAAAGTGATTGGCCTTTTCAATTTACTTACCATGACAAATGATTTATTTTATAAAACCGAATTAACTTGGCTGCTATATAGCCTAAACCCCATACGCTACACTTAATGCAATTAATCTCGGAGATAGATTTTGAACGCAATCCCATTAACAAATATTTATTAAATCCTATTAACACGTATGTAAAACATGAACAACCATGTAATTACGTTGAATATGTTTTTCCCGTTTAAAAATTAACACGTACCTTACTAATATGGCGACACAGCTGTGACGGATGCGGATAAGCACACCTCTTCCGCACATGTCCTGTGCTTGCATCCAGTCATACACATTTCTACAAGTAGGTTGCATCAGAATCTGACTGTAACGTTAGTGATGGCAGCCTCTGGAGACTTGGGTAAGCCAACATTGTACTATTTGTGAAAATGTTTTAATTATTGCCGTCACAAGTGCACATTTCGCAAGGTTTTCTTTGAGAAAGCAAACCGGCTAACGTTAGCTGTCTAGGTCGTCCCAGCTACAATGTTACATGATTCCTGTGTCGTCTTGGTCATATTTGGGTTGGCTAGTTCGTTATTTGCAGCTGACATTACATTAGCCTGCCAGGTACGTGTCTGTCTATTTACCTGATTAGCTATGCAACGCGCTTATTCTTCAATATTTTATTTGTCGAACTTGCCATCCGTTCTCATTCATTTTCATGTGTGTCTAGCCTAGCTTAGCTTTCTGGATTGATAGATGTTAAATATGAATATAATAATGTTAGTTGACGGTATTTCATTGATAAGTCGTCGCGCTCTTATAATTTCCTATGAATAGCAAGAGCGCTGGTCCATTTCTCGGAAATGAGCTCATTGAGCTCACGACAATGCTTTCACTTTCTCTCAAGGATTCACAAGTCCTCTTCCCTTTTTTTCCCCCAAGGTTTTGGAAAAGGTTAAATAAAATTCAGCATGCACGAGAAATAATAATTTGTCAACGCAAAAAAGAGACTAGATGGAAAACGCATCAATAATACCCTAAACTTTGTTGCCAGTTCAACCAGCCTGCTGATGGAGATTGTTCAGTGACTGTTTGCCAACGTCATAAAACTACGCGGGTAGCCTACTTTGTTTTTTGTACGTTTGTGTACACTTTGAGTACACAGTAGCTCGTCCTCCCCTAATGTCAGGTGATTAGAGTGACTGGTCTCCCATAGGAAATCTCTCCTACGCTGGACAAAAAAAATCCAGGTCTTATATGGGACGACATACTTTAAATAACTGCATTGTGCTGTAAGCCATTGTATCTGTGCGTGTGAATGGAAGGTTGTGTCACACTGAAACTGTGTTTTTCAGCAAAAGGAAAGAGGGTACAGCCCACTTGGTCGGCTCCGGCTGGAACTGACCCTTCTAAACTGCGGCTCTACAACAGCCTCACACGAAGCAAGGTGAGGCAGTGCAAATAATAAAAATTACAAACAGTATTATTATTGTTGTTCTAATAATGACAAAGTGCATTTGTTTAACGTATATAGCGCCTTTCATTTCACAAGGGCTTATTAAAGGTCTTTACAGTGAAGGGGAGAAACTCACCTCAGCCAACATGTAGTGCCCACCTGGGTGATGTAGGGCGGCCATTTTTCCTCCCGGAATGTTCACCGCACGTCAGCTGAGGGTGGAGAGGGAGTTAACTCATTTAGCCAATTAAACGGAGGCAGATTAGGCAGCCAGATTGAGGGAAACAGACAGAGGGTTCCCCTCTGCATTTACATGCGACACTAGTGGTACCCCTGTGGTAACTCTTTTTTTTACATTATAGGCATTTAGCAGACGCTCTTATCCAGAGCGACTTACACAACTTCTTTATATATTTATCCATTCATACAGCTGGATATATACTGAAGCAATTCAGGTTAAGTACCTTGCTCAAGGGTACAACCGGCAGCGTCCTACCTGGAATCGAACCTGCAACTTTTCGGTTACAAGTCCAGTTCCTTAAGCATTATACTACACTGCCGCCCTGTGGTAACTAACACGAGGCTTAAAGTGCTTTGGAGACGGTGGGCGGAGCTGTTGTTTGATTGACGCGGTTTTCTCGTTGCAGGAGCTGTTTGTTCCGCAGCAGGGAAACAAGGTGCTGTGGTACTGCTGCGGTCCCACCGTGTACGATGCCTCGCACATGGGCCACGCAAGGTAACGCAAGACCCACTGCCGCCAGACAGAGAGGTGGCAGGGCCATGATTGGGCCAAAGCAGGAGGGATAATACAATGGGGGCCAGATAGGCATGACATCACCCTGCATATGCAAAACTGAGAGAAACTGCACCAATCATGGAGGATGTTACTAACAACCAATAGAGCAGGGATACTCAAATCTGGCCCTTGAGACCAGGAGTAATGCTGGTTTTATTTTCTCCCTAATTGATCGATTAATGCCACTGATTGGCCAGAGATTTAAGATTTAAGGTTTACATTACTCCTTATTAGAGGGGAATAATGAAAACCAGAAGGACTACTGGCCTGATTTGAGTGTCCCTGCTCTAGAGCAATGCCACTGGCGTTTGGTGTGTGCTTTCTGGCTACTTCCTGGTTAATACTTACAGGAAACCAGGAGTGTGGTCAGAAAGTATCCACCAATCACCATTGGTCATTTTCTATTGGTTGTTGCCAACACACTCCGTGACTAGTTGAGCTGCTCTCCGTTTTCGACCAGAAAAGTAATGCCCCGTATTATCCCTATTTTATCACCCCAGCGATGAATGAGGGAAGTGGGCGTTGGCCGGCCCCTGAACCCGTGCTGCTGTACGTCCAGAGTCATTCTGATACTAGACATTGGGTCCATTCCAATCACTTATTTTTACTCCTTGCAACCCTTGAATCTACATGCACGTCTGAATGCGATGTAGTTGAAAGCATAGAATGATAATACGTAGACACCCTTTAAAGAACGGAGCTTATCCTGCTCTGAAATTCTCTCTTTTTTTTTCTTATAGATCCTACATATCCTTTGACATCCTCCGTAGGATTTTAATGAATTATTTCAAATACGATGTCTTCTACTGCATGAACATCACAGACATCGATGACAAAGTAAGAGAGCTCTGGCCGTTGGTGGACTCTAGCCGTTTCAGTTTCAATATGAGTGTTGTTACTGTAACTGTGCACAGGAAGCCTGCTGTTTACGCCACTACCAAACCCACCGCTGCCTTTCTCGACAGATCATCAAAAGAGCCCGGCAGAACTACCTGCTGGAGCAGTACAAAGAACGGAAGCCGGGCCCCTCCCAGATACTGCAGGACGTGCTCACTGCTAGAACGGTGAGGACTCGGGAGAGTTAGCTCACACTAACGGCTGGCCTTTCCAAAAGCTCACAGCAATGGCTGCCCTTTTCCAATTCATTCATTTCTTTGACTTGAGATGGGTGCAGATGCTGAGTAGCCATCCTGGAATTAACCCTCACCCCTGTACATGGTGTAATTACACATACCCCCTCACCCCTGTACACAGTGTAATTACACATACCCCCCTCACCCCTGCACACAGTGTAATTACACATACCCCCTCACCCCTGTACACGGTGTAATTACACATACCCCCTCACCCCTGTACACAGTGTAAGTACACATACCCCCTCACCCCTGTACACAGTGTAATTACACATACCCCCTCACCAGAAAGACGCCTTGGCTTTCGTTTTCGCGGTGCTCATCCAGCTCCGATCCTCAGCCCTTCCAGGACAAGCTGGCCAGGACCACTGACCCGGACAAAAAGCAGATGCTGGAGAGACTGGAAACGGCGGTGACCGCTGCACTGGGTCCCCTGCAGGGGGCGGTGGAGAGCGGCGCCACGGACGCGGTCCTGCAGAGCCGGGCTGAGGTAGGGGTGCGGGGAGAGGTGGGCTTTTGTGAGTCCTGCTGCATAAATGTCAGATGTTTGGCTTTCTAAATTAAATTTTTATATGGGGACAAGTTCACCGGTTTGCCATTTCGTCCTGAAGGTATTGCTGCAGGAAGCCAGGGACCTGTTGTCGGATTGGCTGGATTCCCAGTTCGGCAGCCAGGTGACGGAGAACTCCATCTTTTCTCTGCTGCCAAAGTACTGGGAAGGAGAATACCACAAGGACATGGATGCACTAAATGTAATGTTTCTGCTCTTCTGTAGTAAAGCCTTCCTTTGCTGTTTTTCTATTGTAATCCTCTTCTAAACTTGATGCAATTTGCTAAACATTGAAACTTGATGCTATTCTGCTCATTTGCTGCCATTGATGTCTTTCTTTAAAAATATAACTTCAGTTCAGTGGGATAACTTTAATTTTTCCGGGTTAAGTAAAGACATAGTGTTTTTGTTTTTACCTTTTTTAATTCCACAAGCGCAGTGTATTTCTGCGGATGATCTGCTGCAATCGCAGGTACTGCACAGGTGTGCTGCGTCTGACACTCCCTCTGCGTGCGTCGTCCTCAGGTCCTTCCTCCTGATGTTCTCACGCGAGTCAGCGAGTACGTCCCAGAGATCGTCGACTTTGTCAACAAGGTCATAGAGAACGGCTACGGGTGCGTAAAGGGGGATCTGTCCGTCTGTCCGTCTGTGACATGTCAAATTTGAAACCTCCTGAAATCTTTTCTTCACCCCTCATTTTCATGCAGGTACGAGTCCAACGGTTCGGTGTATTTCTGACACGGCCAGGTTCGACAACAGCGACCAGCACTCGTACGCCAAGCTGGTTCCAGAGGCTGTGGGAGACCAGGAGGCCTTGCAGGAGGGAGAGGGTAGGGAAACGCGAAAAGGAGATTTTTTACCTAAATCTGGCACTTTTACGCAGTAGGATCGCATGAAAAGGAGATTTTTACCTAAATCTGGCATTTTTACACATCTATGCAATTTGATTACCGTGCATCTCACTTGTTAAATAAACCTCATGATGAAGAGGGAAGGATATATTTCTTGGTGAAAGGTGAGGGGGGAGGGGAATAGAATAACTTTATTTTCCCCAAGGGGAACTTCAGATGAAGTAGCCGGCATACAGTAAATGTAATAATTTACATTAATTACATTAATAAAATGATACTGTTTTAAAAATAAAACTGGCTTGGCTTGTTTTTACAGGAGACCTGAGCATCTCTGCAGACAGGCTGAGGAGAGAAGCGGTCGCAGAACGACTTCGCCCTGTGGAAAGCCTCCAAGCCTGGGGAACCATCCTGGGACTCCCCCTGGGGGAAGGGTAGGTGACCCGCCCCCAACCCCAAACCCCCCCCCCCCACCCCCGGCTCAAACTGCCACAGATAGCAGTGCTACATATATTACATAATTATACATGCATTTTTGTTAGCATTGTGCTTAAACCTGCCTGTATTTCCGTACGGCAAAAGGGACGACCAGGTTGGCACATCGAATGCTCTGCAATGGCCGGCTCCATTTTGGGAGAGTCCATGGACATCCACGGGGGAGGGCTTCGACCTTCGCTTCCCCCATCATGACAACGAGTTGGCACAGTCCGAGGTAAGAGTAACCCGGTCCCTATCCATGTGATAACTGAGCGTCGGGTAAACTAATTTAAAGGCTATACTTAAAGATACGGGTTTGAGCATTAGGTAAACCCATGTTACGCTTGCATCAGATGGTTGAACCACTTTCGGGTGTGGATGAGTAAGGCCGTAATTCGCTTCATTCTAGGCCTTCTTTGAGAACGACCACTGGGTTCGCTACTTCCTGCACACGGGTCACCTGACCAATCGCAGGCTGCAAGATGTCCAAGTCCCTGAAGAACTTCATCACCATCAAGGACGCGCTGGCCAAGCACTCAGGTGATCACACCGCTGTTTGAATGTCGCGATTGCACAGACATGAGCCAGAGGAAGACTGTTTAAGTGTAGCGTAACAGCGATGAGTCACAGTCATCCAGCAGACCTACTGGCGATACCCTCCCTCCCTGGGCAAGAGCAATTGAGCAATTGATCATCGCCCTGCAGGTCTACTGGCCACAGTCAGCATGTAATTAACCTGAACGATTAGTGCTGCTGATTGGCCAGACTGTGTTCCACACCCAACCTCCCAGGTAACGGGAGGGTGGAAAGCCAGCAGTCCTGGCCCCTTGAGGAGCGTGAATTGAGTAAGGGCTCGTATGGTGTGTGCCGCGTTTGCGGGTTCCGCGTGTTTGTTCTGACGTTACTCTCCGTCCCTCTGTGCCCCCCCCCCCCCCCCAATGTGGCCCCCTCAGCACGACAGCTGCGGCTGGCCTTCCTCATGCACTCCTGGAAGGACACGCTGGCCTACTCCAGCAACACCATGGAGTCCGCCATTCAGTACGAGAAGTTCCTCAATGTGAGCATTTAGATAACCTTTCCTTTTCTCTCTTTCAATAATGTTATCGGTGTACATAGTAGTGTTTGAAGATAGGTTATCTGTCTGGTGATACCGTCTTTTATTACAATACAAATAGTTTGTTAGGTTAACATTACACTTGATTATTAATGGCCTCTCTGCATTTTTACATTCCTGAGAGGTACACTGATGTTCTCAATCTCTTATGCTGTACATGGCTATGGATAAGACCGTCTCCTAAGTGACGACAACGTAACGTAATGAGCACAACAACCTTTCCATACGCATAGCCCTCCATTGTTCATTGTGTCTACACTTTGACACTGTTGCCGGGTCAATGTGTGCGTGTGTGTTTCTCTTGATAATTGTAGGAGTTCTTCCTCAACGTTCAAAGACATCCTCAGGGCGCCGACTGACATCACCGGCCAGTTTGAGAAGTGGGAAGCGTCAGAGCTGGAGCTGAACGACAGGTGGGCTTCATTCAGCTCAACACTGAACTGGCTTGTGTGACGCAGGCTGGCTAAATGCTGCTCCCTAGTGTCCATCTTATGCTTTGCAGTTCAATGCACAAGCTTGGTATTCCAGAATGTCCCTTCAGCTGAATTCATTCATTTGTAGTAACTAGTGTTACAATATTGAGGGTTTCACTCCTACATGGCTGTATTCCAATAAAAACCTGGAAAAACATAATTAAATAAGTGCAATATTTATAAAAAATAAATGAGATCTCCCGTCTGGCTAATAAATGCATTTTCTAGGCTCTTTTCTTAGCTGCAACGCTAGGATTCACCCACAATGAAATTTGCTCCAGTAAAGTGTCTGCTAAAGGCCTATGCGAATGTAATGTAACTGAAATTCCTCCAGAGGGAGCTCTTCTAACATCAGTGTACCCGTGTCCCCAGTTTCTACGAGCGGAAGGCGGCTGTGCATGAGGCCCTGTGCGACAACATCGACACGCGCACGGTGCTGGACGAGATCAGGGCGCTGGTCGGGCAGAGCAACACCTACATGGCCAGCAGGAAGGCCTCCAAGGCGCCGCCCAATCGCATGCTACTGAAGAGCATCGGCACCTACCTCACCGACATGCTGAAGGTGAGCGTGGCCCGCGGCGAATTCGCCCTTCTGCGGATTCGCCCACAGATCGCTGCCGATAGCGACAGACCTCAGGGTGCAAGTGAAAATACATCTGGGTTCTTCCGTGACAAACAAAAACAAAAAAAAAAACCCTGGTACTGTTTTGTTTACAAGTCGTCCACTTGGTGCACGCTTGGCGCATTCATTACATTACAGTACTTTTTTAGCAGATGCTTTTATCCAAAGCGACATACAATAAGTGCATACAGAAACGTCATCAAAGGACTTTCCATCAGTTTGCTCCAGAGAACTTTAGTCCATTTCTCTCATGATATGATGTACGGTATATAAATGAAGAAATGGTACAATTTTTTGTAAATATCCCAGGTGCTCTTGATCCAATTATGCAGTTTGTAGCTCTTTTGAATGTCTGTATTTAATGCACACGTATTTAGACTGTGTTTGGTCCCGTCTCGTCTCATTGGCAGAAAGTTGATGATCACAATATGGAAACTGATAGTGGATTCTCTCGGTCTCTCCCCCCAGATCTTTGGTGCAATCGAAGGGTCGGAGCCAATCGGATTTCCTGTGGGAGGAAACGGACAGAGCGTTGACGTAAGTGGAGAGAAATGGGGGAGGGAGGGAACACAAACCCCTTTGTGATGTCATGCCTTCACGGAATGGCGTGTGACCAATGGCGTGTGGCCTCCTTGCTTCTGTCATTTACAGCTGGAGAGCACAGTGATGCCCCTACCTGAAGGTTCTGTCTGACTTCAGGGAAGGCGTCCGGAAGATCGCCCGGGAGCAGAAAGGTGAACTGCTATACACTCAATACACTCCCCCCCCCCCCCCCCCACCAATTCTTTTATGAGCAGTTTAAATTATTAGTGGTTTTTAAAAAGAGAAAGGTTCCCGTATGAAATGGAATATTTCGCTCAGCACACTAACCTGATGGCATTCAGAAGCAGCAGTACCTCTGTTCTATTGAAGCCTTTGGGCTCATCGTCAGACTCAGCTGCACAGTTGGATAGAAAGCTTGTGAAGATGTGTTGGATTTGACCCCCTGATCTCTGACCCCCCGACCCTTCTCCCTCCCCCCACCCACAGTTACAGGGATTCTGCAGCTGTGTGACGCCTTGCGTGATGACACCCTGCCGGACCTGGGGGTGCGTCTGGAGGATCACGAAGGTCAGCGACCCCCCCCCCCCCCCCCCCCCCCAAAACCAGCCTCTTTAAAAATAATCCAGTCCGATACTACAGGAATGGTTCACCCTGAATATAGGCCTAAACCCAGGGAGAGAGTTTGGTTGGACACGCCAATCATTAATGACATATTACCTGTGTGTGTGCATGGGGGGGGGATATTACCTGTGTGTGTGCATGGGGGGGGATATTACCTGTGTGTGTGCATGGGGGGGGATATTACCTGTGTGTGTGCATGGGGGGGGATATTACCTGTGTGTGTGCATGGGGGGGGGTATTACCTGTGTGTGTGCATGGGGGGGGATATTACCTGTGTGTGTGCATGGGGGGGGATATTACCTGTGTGTGTGCATGGGGGGGGGGTATTACTTGTGTGTGTGCATGGGGGGGGATATTACCTGTGTGTGTGCATGGGGGGGGTATTACCTGTGTGTGTGCATGGGGGGGGATATTACCTGTGTGTGTGCATGGGGGGGGATATTACCTGTGTGTGTGCATGGGGGGGGGTATTACTTGTGTGTGTGCATGGGGGGGGGTAAAACCATGGAGTTCCCAGAAGGCTCATTTTCATTTTTACACTCATATTGAAACGTAGACTGAGGCTAGAGAATAAGGTTTGATGCGAATTGAAGAATTAATTTTATGTTAATCGAAGGCTAGTTGACAGCGTGCAGCACTGAGTGTACTTTGAGAGGGGTGCAGAGCTCCAGTCCTGGTTTTTGTTCCAACCAATTATTTTAGCTTAATTTCCTGAGCAGCTGTCCACACCCTTACTGGCTTACTCCTGCATCAAACCAGGTTTTCCATCAAGGGTACATGTAGCTCTACCCAATTATTAAAAAATGTATTCATACAAAATATGTTAGATCAAGTAAATTTTGGGTTTTTCAAATTTAGGTAGAATGGAAATCCTGAAATGGATGAGCCCTTGTTTGTACCCTCCAACAACATGCTGCCATCTCCTAGCCCAGCGGTGGGCAACGAGGGCCGTATCCATTTCTGGATTTCATGCCAGCTTCTGGCCTTAATTACTTAATTAGCCCGAACATTTACGCCATCTGAAATTTTATCTACATTTCTTGATAAGCACATGAATGACAGCCAAAGACTGCTCTTGCCTTCCTATGTGAAACATTTTACTATGACCTAATCTACTGATGAACCTGTGTCGATGTATACATGCTGCCAGATAACTCATTAGGGTGAAATTGGTGGAAACAAAAACCTGCATACAGACCGGCCCTCCAGGACCGGAATTACCCACCTCTGCCCTAGCCTCCCTCTCTCATGTAGAAGATTACAGATACTGTGCAATATGGCCTAAAAACAAAATATCATGATCTATATTTGCTTTTGGATGATAATTCTATTTTTGGGAGGGATAATATATGCATTTTATGTTATTCTTTGGGTATAGAACAAAGAGTGGATTTTCACTGAATGCACAACACTAAAAAACGTAACCGAAGAAAATTGAGGTTCACTGTTGGCTGCCTGCATACCTGTTTTCACATTGCGCATTTAATGTCACACCTGAATGGAACAGTGGAATACAGTGATAAGAATGGTTATGGTCGCACACCGTTACTTCCCTGTAGTATGTATCTGCAGCACATCAGCATCACCGATATTGTTCCGCAGTGAGAACCGCCTCTGGGAATGGCCTTCTTTGTATTCACTATGACAGTTGTTTATTAACCTGTGTGTGTGTGTGTGTGTGTGTGTGTGTGTGTGTGTGGGTGTGGGTGTGGTTGTAAAAAAACCAGCCACAGTTTTAACAGCAGTGCAGTACTGAGTCATGTATTTTTCCGGGGCCACACCCTCTGCTGTACTGGCTTGCCCAATCATGTCCCGGCCACAGGGCTCCCACAACCAGAGCCTCGCTTTACCTACAGCAATGTCTGCTAACTCGCTTTAGCCTTGCACAAGCCTAGACTCACTGTTGCTGGGCTAGCACAGTGCTAACCTACTTTAGCCCTGCACAGGCCTAGACTCACTCATTCTGGGCTAGCACAGTGCTAACCTGCTTTAGCCCTGCATAAGCCTAGACTCACTATTGCTGGGCTAGCACAGTGCTAACCTGCTTTAGCCCTGCATAAGCCTAGACTCACTATTGCTGGGCTAGCACAGTGCTAACCTGCTTTAGCCCTGCATAAGCCTAGACTCACTATTGCTGGGCTAGCACAGTGCTAACCTGCTTTAGCCCTGCATAAGCCTAGACTCACTATTGCTGGGCTAGCACAGTGCTAACCTGCTTTAGCCCTGCATAAGCCTAGACTCACTATTGCTGGGCTAGCACAGTGCTAACCTGCTTTAGCCCTGCATAAGCCTAGACTCACTATTGCTGGGCTAGCACAGTGCTAACCTGCTTTAGCCCTGCATAAGCCTAGACTCACTATTGCTGGGCTAGCACAGTGCTAACCTACTTTAGCCCTGCATAAGCCTAGACTCACTATTGCTGGGCTAGCACAGTGCTAACCTGCTTTAGCCCTGCATAAGCCTAGACTCACTATTGCTGGGCTAGCACAGTGCTAACCTGCTTTAGCCCTGCATAAGCCTAGACTCACTATTGCTGGGCTAGCACAGTGCTAACCTGCTTTAGCCCTGCATAAGCCTAGACTCACTATTGCTGGGATAGCACTATTTCCTTGCTCTATTCCTGCATAGGCCTGTGCTACCTAACATCAGACTAAAGGTTCCAATCTGGGCCCTGCAGGGAATAGGTTGTTTTTGTAGTAGCCCACAGCTGGCTTTAGCACAGGCCTACTGTGGGCTCTTACAGTGCTGCTGGTATTAATAAAAACATCCCACCTGGGGACGGGCTGTGTGGCAGCCCCAGTGCGAGGGGTATCTGGGAAGATAAAGAGGAGCCTCTGGCAGTGCCTGCTGCTTCCGCTCCACAGAAGCACATAAGGATTCAAGCCCCATGCGGTTAAAGGCAAAAAATAACCTGCCTGTTTATGCCTCTCCATGTAGTGCAAAATGCCCGTCGGTAAAACATCTCCACGTGTCTGCACTCAACACTGCCCCCCAGTGGTGGAATGAGCTCCCTGCTACAGTCAGGACAGCAGAGTCACTGTCCATCTTCTGCCATAGACTGAAAACACACCTGTATACACTGCACCTTGGCACGCGACAGTGGTATACACTGCAACTTGGCTCAACTAACACTCAACGATGAGCATTTATTATGGGTTTACACCAGCCCTACCTACGATACCTCTAACTCTGTACCGTCAAATCCAGTTGCCATTTAAGGTCTATTTCCTCAATCTCCCTTTTTTATTTGTACTATTGCAGCTTACGTTATGTTGTAGGTTTACGCACTGACTGCGACTATGGGTTGTGATGCAGGTGATTTGTGATCCTCTGCTCTTTGCCTGAGTCTTTATGTGACCTTGTGACCTTTCGTAAGTCGCTCTGGATAAGAGTGGCCGCTGGGTGTAAGTGTACGAAGGCGCTGCCAGACCTGAAATGCCTGACGGTCGATCCTCTCCCCGTCCGTGTCTGTCCAGGCCTTCCGACTGTGGTCAAGCTGGTGAACAGAGAGACTCTGCTGAGGGAGAAGGAGGACAGGAAGAAGGTAAGAGTGACTTTTTAAACGTTGAACCCGTATTTAAGCAGCTAGTCTGTCCCACTGAAATAAAGAATCCCTTTTCTAAGGGAGTCCTGTCAATGAGGGCAGCTCAAGAAACACAAATATAAAAATACAGACATCAACGGTACGCAATAAAAACTAAAGAAAACCAAGAGTTAAAAACTCGTAAACACTTCAGGATAACTTCCTGGATTCTTAGTTTGAATAGTTTCAGTGAAATGAAGCTCTCTAGATTGGGAGTGCTTTCTGAAGATCATTCCAAGACCGGACAGCAAGGGAGTCAAAATCTACGGAATTTGAGTTACCCTTCGGAAGCTTCTGCCGGAGAATCGTCACAGCAACTCAGACTCCCGGAAGGTTGGGCTTATTTGCACCTGGCCTGCTGTTGCCTAGCACTTCGACACAGCATCCTCGCCACGGCCGACCGAACGTGGCTGTGATACCGCTCTCCTATTGTGGACGAGCTTAGTGGAGATACCTGTGCACGGAGAGAGAGAATTTCCCAATTTCCAAAGAGAAGGTACGGGATGGAAGGGAGCGCTTGTCGTGCTCAACCCAAACTCTCCTCTCTCCTCACACTTCCAAGGATTTACTGATTTCAGCCATGCAGCTCAGATCACTGCTGAACTCTGAATGATGGCAGATTGGCAGTGTTTCTGCTTTTAATTTGGCCTCGTTTTAGCGCATCGCGCATGGTTAGCCATATGCTTGACAGTGCATGTATTTGGGACTTGTTTTGATCAAGTTATTATTCACAAATTTGAGGCCCTTTGGACGTGGGCATCTCCTAAATCGGGGGTCCTCATCCCTGGTATTGGGGGGCTGTAGGGTCTGCTTGTTTTTGTTACTCAGCCATTAATTAATTGATCAAATTAAGCAGCTGGGTTCAGAGTTCACCCCATGTGGTTTCTTAGGTCAAAATTAACTAATTTTATGGGGCGGGTTAATGGGAGGGGTATATGGACAGGGTATGATTTATTACCATGTGATTATGAACTCTGAAAAATAGTAATTTAATAAGGAATAGTTTAATGAGATTTAATTCATGAGAAACATTTTTTTTAAATACAAGTTTAAAACCGCTTAGGATGATTTTGTGTCACATTGTGACATTTGAAACAAATTGACACTCATTTACACCTCTAAGTCACGGCATCCTCACATCTGTACATCAGAGTTTTTTCTCTCTCTCCTCTCAGGCAGAGCAAGAAAAAGAAAAGAAGAAAGAAGAAGCAGCCAGAAAGAGAGAAGAACAGGAAGTGCGTGTGCCTGTGCCCGTCTATCTGTCCTGGTCAGCTGATCAGTTTATAAGTGCTGTGATTGGATGCTCCTCATCTGCCTTTCAACGTCATTGGTTACTTTGATGTAACCTTGCTGCCATGGCGATTATGAAGTAACACATTGCCTCCTTCATCAATCCATCAGTGTAAACGTTCAGGGGGGAACATTGCCGCTTCCGTTCATGAAACCCCTGCCAATCATTTGAACTCTCTCGCCCTTCCCCTATGTCGATGAGGTTCTTGCTGCGATGTTGGAATTCTGTGAATGACGATGTCATCTTTTCCGCATTGCCGATCACTGCAGGCAGCTAAACTGGCTAAGATGAAGATTCCACCTCGCGAGATGTTCCTCCCGGAAACGGACAAGTATTCCAAGTTTGACGACTTGGTAAGGAAAGGAAGTGCATACATCATCGCACTCGTGTGGTTTTCCCCTCTGATATTTTAGATTTTGTGCTTATACCTGGGTATGCGTGTGGCCATCCTGCTGTTGTGTTACATAAGAACTCTACTGTGAGACCACAGGTGTTTCAGTGCAATAATGACCCGCATCGATTTTCAAGTGTATTTTTTAAACAAACCCGAAAGGATTGTGATTGATGAGGACCACAGAGAGGCGTTTGCATTGGAAGTAGGCTGTGCGCCTTTGATTCAAGTTTAGAAGAATCCCATCCTACTAAACAACTAAAGTACCAGCCATTACTTCAAGCCATTACACAATTAGGTCACACGTGTCAGCTCATAGTTTTTATTTTTGGCAGTCTTGTCCACAGGCTAGTGGTTAGAGGTCTAAGGATAATGGGGATGGCAGTCTTGGCCATGTCCACAGGCTAGTGGTCATAGGTTTAAGGATAATGGGGCTGGTAGTCTTGGCCATGTCCACAGGCTTGTGGTTAGAGGTTTAACTCCTTCGCGACTAGAACGGCCCTATTAAAAATGGTTCGAATTCAAACCATAGCGTCATTTGTCTCTCTGCTATTGGTTAACCGTGGATTCGCGGTTGTTTTCATTTGAAAATGTTTTGGATAGTCAGCCAATGATTGCACAGATATTCTTGGCTGTGTGACGTGGTTCATTTACGCTGCACTGTTGACGCACAATACGTCTTTACAAGCCTTTCCAAAATGGCTTCGGCCAGTGGTAAACGCCGGTTTACTGCAGACGAAGTTGCTGAAATATGCACTATGCACAACGATGATAATGACAGTGACTTTGATTCTGAACATGGAGGAATGGAAAGTGGAGAAGTGAAAGTGAAACGTATTGCGCGTCAACAGTGCAGCGTAAATGAACCACGTCACACAGCCAAGAATATCTGTGAAATCATTGGCTGACTATCCAAAACATTTTCAAATGAAAACAACCGCGAATCCACGGTTAACCAATAGCAGAGAGACAAATGACGCTATGGTTCGAATTCGAACCATTTTTAATAGGGCCGTCGCGAAGGAGTTAAGGATAACGGGGCTGGCAGTCTTGGCCATGTCCAGAGGCTAGTGGTCAGAGGTTTAAGGATAAATGGAAAGCAAAGCAACCTGCCAAATATTGTTCAGTTTGCTCCATTATTGGCAGTCGCTGTATATGGAGGCGAATATGTTTTTTGTATCCATAACTTTCCGTTGTACTGACATCAAATAGCAACTGAAAAGTATTTGGGCCCTTATAATGTATTTTATAAATCTGCACCTAAATAAAGAATGTGCGTGTGTGTAGTACGTGTGCGTTTGTGTGTGTGTGTGTGTGTGTGTGTGTGTGTATATATACGCGTGTGCGTGTTGCTTGTGTAAATGTAAATGGGTTGGGTCTATGCCAGATGCTTGTACAGAGTTTGATGTGTATTCCACATTTTTGTCCAGGGTTTCCCCACGCACGACTCCGAAGGAAAGGACATCAGTAAGGGACAGAGCAAGAAACTGCGCAAGCTGTACGAGGCACAAGAGAAGCTCCATCAGGAGTACCTGGAGACGGCCCAAAATGGGAGCTGAGGCCCTCTGCACACACCCGCCCCAGCCCTGAGCTCCTCCCACAGCGTCCGTCCATCTGTCCAGACCAGGGCCGGCGGGACCCCACACACACCCCCAAAACTGTGGACCTCAAACTAAGCTCAGAATGATTCCCCACAGTTTGGTTTTTAAACATTCAAAAAAATGTATTTTGACGTAAACTTTGTGACATTTTTAGTAGACGAGCAGTTTGATGAAGGCGCCCTATCTTTGGATGGTATGTTTTCCAGTATTAAAAAAATATTAAAAAATAAATATAGACCTTTTTATTTATTTTTTAGTGAAAGGCAGGCTCTGATCTTGCAGATATCAGACTGTTGAGAGGTTGCTTCAGCAAGCTTGCAAAGAGAGAGAGAGAGAGAGAGAGAGAGAGAGAGAGAGAGGAGAGAGAGAGAGAGAGAGAGAGAGAGAGGAGAGAGAGAGAGAGAGAGAGAGAGAGGAGGAAGAAGGAAGGATGGATCATTTAGTCATTTGTGAGGGTGATATTTTTGCGACATCTCAACAGGCAAAGCAAAGGCAGGGTTGCCGTTTGTAATGTAATCCGTTCATTTGTACGTCCAAATATATTAAGGTTTAAATAAATTGTTTGCCATTTCTAATTGATATGTTAAGCTTTAAGTGTTTTTTTTCATCAACCAACACACAATGCAATGTTACTGCTGTCTGAACTGGTTGCATGGCAATGCTCTCTGCCACAAAACTGAAGATTGACAGGAAATCACAAGTGAAAAGTGTTAATACAGTACGTTCTTGGAGGATTTGTTAATGATTTATTTAATGGCACTTTAATTTGCCAGTGTTGTATTTAGTGTCCCTGTGGAGAGAACACTGTAAAACAACAGCTGCTGTTCTCAGAGCTTCTGTCAAAATGTGCTGAATCAGACAACACAGCCAGACACTGCTTTCCTCCCCAGTTACTACAAGTGATGGATTGAGCTACGCTATGTATATAAAACCAAGAATGTTAAGTAGGTGTATAAACATTAATCTCATTGATACAATACTGACATCTGGAATTAGTAAGAACTCCTACTGCTCCTGTAAATTTTTATTTGATTAAATTTTAGTTAAATTGTGACAATGATCATGTTGTCTATACTCCATTGTTGGCACTTCTGCACAAGATTTTTGAATGCATTTCAATAGCAGCTGTTCGTCAGCAAAAGAAGAGGCCAAACAATCTGATTGTGGATCTAGTTTTGACACTCCGCTTCAAACAGGGAACCAATGGCGTAAGATTTTGCTAAATTTCTCAGTTTTCCTGGACGGACGTGACTGAGATGCGACCAATCAGGAACGGGATTGGTGGAGCGTTCCGCGCTTCGGTGCAGCGAGAAGCGTGAGGACACGGACAGGCAGGAAAGGAGCGCTGATTGAGGTAAGACGTCGAAACGAGGAGGAATATATAGCTAACCGGTTAAGTTCACACTGTACACTTTTCGAAAAAAAAATGTGGATTTGTATTTCCAATAAACCATTAAAGGACTTTGATCTGTTATTGTCTTAGAAAATGCTGCGTAATATTGGCAAGCTAATGTTAGCCTATACAGTTAGCAAGCTAGCGAGTTGTGAGGGCATTTAACCAAGCCAAGGAAGAAACAGGCGCGCTTGTCACTGGCCGGCCGTATGATAGTGAGTTATTGTAACGTTAGTTAGCTAACAGTTAGCAAACTAGTTCTGAATGCCACCAATTTCAACCAGTCGTCTTGTGCCTCTCAACTCTTGGCTAGCTAGTCTGCTACCGTACCGACTGGTGAAGAAAGTGTGGCACCGCCCAAGACTTGTTTATGTGGGCATGAATAGGCGGAGTCCAATATTTGGCGTGATGTTTGTCCATTCCATTTCACAGCCAGTTAACGCAAGTTACGTATTGTTAGGCTGACACGTCAAGCTATTAGTATCTTTTAAGCTATTAGTATTATGTCAAGCTATTTCATGGCACACGTCATGACATCGCTAGACGAACTAGTTTTCTTGGTGGCTGGCTAGCTAGCTGGCTAACTGTTTACTGGTGAAGGGCGAGTTTCTTTTCTCCGCGTAAACAGTGCGCTCTTGTATTTGATTGGCTCAGAGGACACCTCGTGCGCAGCTGGAAGCGACTGCTGCGTGTTTGATTGGCTCAGAGGACTCCTCGTGCGCAGCTGGAAGCGAGTGCTGCGTGTAGGCGCTGAGAAAAGCAACATACCTGCAGCTGTAGTGCGTCATTGACTGTTCAGCCCATAGATATATATATCTATGGTTCAGCCTGGACTGAGGGTCGGTACCACAGAACTATATAAGAGTTCTATGGTCGGTACTATCGAACGTGCTGCCGTTATTTTGAAAACAAAGCCGGGGCAGTAGAGTGGTAAGTTAACGGTTAGCTAACCGAAGCTTTAATACTAGCGTACGGGTGACAGCTGAGCTGTCTATTGATCTTGCTCGTGGATGATTGGTTGTGAAACCAGTAAATATAATGAAATTATTTTACGTTATATATAACGCTAGATAGCAAATTAATAAAGCATTAGCTGAGCTAGGCTTCTAAGTAGCTAATGTTAGCCGACGTTAGCTAACGTATACATTTAAGGAATTCTGGGTAACTTAACGGGGAAAGTGACGTTACTGCTAAAAACAACAACAAAATAACGTTAACGTTCGGATGGCTAGAATATCTAGCGTTTGCTAAATGTAGCTATATATTTACAATTGATTAACCATTATATTAACTCGCAAATTAAAAATTGTAATCCAATGTCGTGAAGAAATTAACATTAACGTTACATTTAACTAAAACAAATAACATTACCTGCATGTAGTTATTAACTTGTGCCTGGTGCCTTGTGTGCATAACTCAATATTCACCTCTGTTGCAGAATACGGGGCCTGTTCTATAATGGAAGGAGATAACAGATCCAGAGGTAAATATTCTTATTCTTTGAGTTGGTTGCTTTAATGAGAGGCATTAGGCGTGCATAGTTGACAAGCCACCGTTGTCAGCCTGGAGTTATCCATTACCTCATATTATACGACTGAAATTTATTGGTGCCTCTAAAATAGTATGAACACTTGAGTTACACAGTTTAAAAAAAGGTATTTGAGGTTATTGGAGGGTATAGCACCTGTGATTGTCTCTGCTGATTGGGCAGGTAGGTGGAGCATGCTTAAGAATAGTCCTTTTGGACACGCAGGAAGATGTGAAAGTTCACACAGTCACCAGATTTCACCCTCTTGGTAATCTTCGTTTCACATCCACTGAAGATGGGTCACATTCCCAACTTACTATTGCCAAGTAGTAGTTACCATGAATGAATGCATCTTGGCATTGGGGCGTTGACAAGCACCGTCACATACAGCATACACATACTTTCCCTTGCATTGGGAAATGGTGTGGGTACCTGCAAAGTGCAGGTAGCGTGAGGAGATAAGATGACAGGCATGCCGTTCTCAGCTCAAGTGCTCGTCTGGAGAGCAGAAATCTCCCTCATGCATTTCAGAGTCACAGTTACATCCCTCCCTGTGCACAGTGTCTGTTTTTCACAGTGTCTGTTTTTCACAGTGGCGTTCGCTCGGAGGAGCTAGTACCCCAGGGATCCCCCTCTCTCTCCGTGCCGTAGAAACATTTTGTCTTGTAGGTGCGTTTGTATTTTCAGAGAAGTTGCCCCCCACCCCTCAGACACCACAGGATTGAAACGATCCTGAAATATTAGCTGCACAGGAAGCGATTGGGTTTGATGTCACGTACATGCACTTAAGTTTTCTGTTTATTACCCTTTAGCTTTTTCGGTGAGCTGCACCCGTTCCGGCCCTGGCAGGAGCTATATCGGAGCTGTTTCATTTAGAAAATTTCATGAAGCTCCAAATTTGCAGTGCAAGGGAAAAATCTGGGCTCTTAGCAGAGCGGGGAGAGAGGGGGCAACAGAGCAGGGAGAGGGGGGGGGGCAACAGAGCAGGGATGGGGGGGGGGGGGGGCAACAGAGCAGGGATGGGGGGGGGGGGGGCAACAGAGCTGGGAGAGGGGGGGGGGGGGGGGCAACAGAGCTGGGAGAGGGGGGGGGGGGGGGGCAGGCAACAGAGCAGGGAGGGGGGGGGGCAACGGAGCGGGGAGAGGCAGCCACAGTGCATCTTGGGCTTAATTCCTGTTCCGTGGTAAGATTGAGAAAGCTGCTTGTCACATTTGCCCTCTTCAGACATGAGAGAGGAAGTGCTTGTTCCCTTGGCGATCAGTTTAACCGCGGTGTGTGGGGGGTGGCGTGGCGGTAACCGGTCTCGGTGCGTTACGCAGACGCTGCTAAGTGAATTTGAAAGCAAAGCCCGTATGCGAGGCCAGTGCTGGAGAGCGACCCCTCTGTAGTTTGCTGTTGACGTTGCTCCTGGTCTGTGGATATGTCGGTGTGGTGCAGACGGCCTTTCTTGTCCCATAGCAGCGGGCGGAGCAGATGATCAGACAGTGCAGATTCCACAGGGTCCCGTGGGGCTTCAGGACAGACTGGACAGCTCGCCTCACACTGCCTCCACCACCATAGAGAGGTGAGCCATTTACTTTTCTTATTAGGAGTCTATTAAGAGTCTCTATACAAGAAAACTCAGCATGCTGGAATCTAGTGATGTCATTTCCCTTCCACGTCTAAAAGTATATCTGTGTCTCGTTTGGGCTGTGCACTTCAGCTGCCAGATGTGTGTGAGTGCGCCGATCCTTGGTATTATGTCTTCACTGTGTGTGTGTTGCCCAGCTTACCCAAGTCTGTAAAGAGAAGAGTCAACACACTGAAACAGCTGCAGGTCCAGTGTGCGCACATAGAAGCCAAGTTCTACGAGGAGGTGCACGAGTTGGAAAGGAAGTACGCCGCGCTCTACCAGCCACTGTTTGATAAGGTAAACCCACCTCCCCCCCCCCCAACATCCCCTGTCCTGCTGCCAGATGGGTGTCAAATTGCCCCCCCCCCCTGCACTTTGGCCCAGTAAACCCCTGACATCTGCCCACCTGACTGGGGCTGCCATTCCAGTGCTAAATTCAGCCCCCTGCAAACGAGTGTCCAGCTGCTCACTGTCAGCGTTGTACATTTCCAAAGCTGGGAACAAGCCCGCTCTAAGGGCTACAGCGTAAACAGGCCCACTCTAAGGGCTACAGCGTAAACAGGCCCACTCTAAGGGCTACAGCGTAAACAGGCCCGCTCTAAGGGCTACAGCGTAAACAGGCCTTGCTCTAAGGGCTACAGCGTAAACAGGCCCCGTTCTAAGGGCTACAGCGTAAACAGGCCCCGCTCTAAGGGCTACAGCGTAAACAGGCCCCGCTCTAAGGGCTACAGCGTAAACAGGCCCCGCTCTAAGGGCTACAGCGTAAACAGGCCCACTCTAAGGGCTACAGCGTAAACAGGCCCCGCTCTAAGGGCTACAGCGTAAACAGGCCCACTCTAAGGGCTACAGCGTAAAAAGGCCCACTCTAAGGGCTACAGCGTAAACAGGCCCTGCTCTAAGGGCTACAGCGTAAACAGGCCCTGCTCTAAGGGCTACAGCGTAAACAGGCCCCGCTCTAAGGGCTACAGCGTAAACAGGCCCCCCTCTAAGGGCTACAGCGTAAACAGGCCCAGCTCTAAGGGCTACAGCGTAAACAGGCCCACTCTAAGGGCTGCAGCGTAAACAGGCCCACTCTAAGGGCTACAGCGTAAACAGGCCCCGCTCTAAGGGCTACAGCGTAAACAGGCCCCGCTCTAAGGGCTACAGCGTAAACAGGCCCCGCTCTAAGGGCTACAGCGTAAACAGGCCCCGCTCTAAGGGCTACAGCGTAAACAGGCCCCGCTCTAAGGGCTACAGCGTAAACAGGCCCCGCTCTAAGGGCTGCAGCGTAAACAGGCCCCGCTCTAAGGGCTACAGCGTAAACAGGCCCCGCTCTAAGGGCTACAGCGTAAACAGGCCCCGCTCTAAGGGCTACAGCATAAACAGGCCCCGCTCTAAGGGCTACAGCGTAAACAGGCCTTGCTCTAAGGGCTACAGCGTAAACAGGCCCCGCTCTAAGGGCTACAGCGTAAACAGGCCCGGCTCTAAGGGCTACAGCGTAAACAGGCCCCGCTCTAAGGGCTGCAGCGTAAACAGGCCCGCTCTAAGGGCTACAGCGTAAACAGGCCCCGCTCTAAGGGCTACAGCGTAAACAGGCCCCGCTCTAAGGGCTACAGCGTAAACAGGCCCCGCTCTAAGGGCTACAGCGTAAACAGGCCCGGCTCTAAGGGCTACAGCGTAAACAGGCCCCGCTCTAAGGGCTGCAGCGTAAACAGGCCCGCTCTAAGGGCTACAGCGTAAACAGGCCCCGCTCTAAGGGCTACAGCGTAAACAGGCCCCGCTCTAAGGGCTACAGCGTAAACAGGCCCCGCTCTAAGGGCTACAGCGTAAACAGGCCCCGCTCTAAGGGCTACAGCGTAAACAGGGCCACACCTGTTTGTTTCACCAAAGAGAGCAAGAAACTAATTTTTATTACTTTTACATATAATTAATATACTTTTATTTTGTTGTACGTTGTCATTATTTTTGTTACTATTGTTATTTTAATTGTCACGACAGGAGAATACGCAACATTTGGCACTGTGTATTGTAAAATATTTAATGCAAGCAAACCATTTAAAATGGAAAAGAGTAGAGGCTGGCACAGGACTCATAGGTAGTGCAGTATTGGCGTGATATATTCATGTGGACTTTCTCTGGTTGAGTTTTCATTGTTCCTTGTGTGTGTGTGTGTGTGTGTGTCCTACACAGAGACGAGACGTGGTCTCGGGCACTGTGGAACCCACAGACGAGGAGTGTGAGTGGCAGAGTGACCGAGAGGATGAAGAGGATCTGGCGGTGAGTACAGACTTATCGCTGTGTGTACTTTCTCATGGTTACAGCCTGTTATTAACATGTAATAACACCAACCCCTCAGTGGGGGTGAGTGTGTGTCTAATAACTCGGTGGGGGTGAGTGCGTGTGTGTCTGTAATAACTCAGTGGGGGTGAGTGCGTGTGTGTCTGTAATAACTCAGTGGGGGTGAGCGCATATCTGTAATTACTCAGTGGGGGTGAGTGTGTGTCTGTAATAACTCAGCGGGGGTGAGTGTGTGTCTGTAATAACTCAGCGGGGGTGAGCGCATATCTGTAATAACTCAGTGGGGGTAAGTGTGTGTCTGTAATAACTCAGTGGGGGTAAGTGTGTGTCTGTAATAACTCAGTGGGGGTAAGTGTGTGTCTGTAATAACTCAGCGGGGGTAAGTGTGTGTCTGTAATAACTCAGTGGGGGTGAGTGTGTGTCTGTAATAACTCAGTGGGGGTGAGTGTGTCTAATAACTCGGTGGGGGTGAGTGTGTCTAATAACTCGGTGGGGGTGAGTGTGTATCTGTAATAACTCAGTGGGGGTGAGTGTGTGTCTGTAATAACTCAGCGGGGGTGAGCGCATATCTGTAATAACTCAGTGGGGGTGAGTTTGTCTGTAATAACTCAGTGGGGGTGAGTGTGTGTAATAACTCAGTGGGGGTGAGTGTGTGTAATAACTCAGTGGTGGTGATTGTGTGTCTAATAACTCAGTGGGGGTGAGTGTGTCTGTAATAACTCAGTGGGGGTGAGTGTGTGTCTGGAATAACTCAGCGGGGGTGAGCGCATATCTGTAATAACTCAGTGGGGGTGAGTGTGTGTCTGTAATAACTCAGTGGGGGTGAATGTGTGTCTAATAACTCAGTGGGGGTGAGCGCATATCTGTAATAACTCAGTGGGGGTGAGTGTGTGTCTGGAATAACTCAGCGGGGGTGAGCGCATATCTGTAATAACTCAGTGGGGGTGAGTGTGTGTCTGTAATAACTCAGTGGGGGTGAATGTGTGTCTAATAACTCAGTGGGGGTGAGCGCATATCTGTAATAACTCAGTGGGGGTAAGTGTGTGTCTGTAATAACTTGGTGGGGGTGAGTGTGTGTCTGTAATAACTCGGTGGGGGTGAGTGTGTGTCTGTAATAACTCAGTGGGGGTGAGAGTGTGTCTGTAATAACTCTGTGGGGGTGAGTGTGTGTGTGTGTGTGTGTAATAACTCAGCGGGGGTAAGCGCATATCTGTAATAACTCAGTGGGGGTGAGTGTGTGTGTGTGTGTCTGTAATAACTTGGTGGGGGTGAGTGTGTGTCTGTAATAACTCGGTGGGGGTGAGTGTGTGTCTGTAATAACTCGGTGGGGGTGAGTGTGTGTCTGTAATAACTCAGTGGGGGCGAGTGCGTGTCTGTAATAACTCGGTGGGGGTGAGTGTGTGTCTGTGTCTGTAATAACTCGGTGGGGGTGAGTGTGTGTCTAATAACTCGGTGGGGGTGAGTGTGTGTGTGTGTCTGTAATAACTCGGTGGGGGTGAGTGTGTGTGTGTGTGTCTGTAATAACTCAGTGGGGGTAAGTGTGTGTCTGTAATAACTTGGTGGGGGTGAGTGTGTGTCTGTAATAACTCGGTGGGGGTGAGTGTGTGTCTGTAATAACTCAGTGGGGGTGAGAGTGTCTGTAATAACTCAGTGGGGGTGAGTGTGTGTAATAACTCAGCGGGGGTAAGCGCATATCTGTAATAACTCAGTGGGGGTGAGTGTGTGTGTGTGTCTGTAATAACTTGGTGGGGGTGAGTGTGTGTCTGTAATAACTCAGTGGGGGTGAGTGTGTGTCTGTAATAACTCGGTGGGGGTGAGTGTGTGTGTCTAATAACTCAGTGGTGGCGAGTGCGTGTCTGTAATAACTCGGTGGGGGTGAGTGTGTGTGTAATAACTCGGTGGGGGTGAGTGTGTGTCTGTAATAACTCGGTGGGGGTGAGTGTGTGTCTGTAATAACTCGGTGGGGGTGAGTGTGTGTCTGTAATAACTCAGTGGGGGCGAGTGCGTGTCTGTAATAACTCGGTGGGGGTGAGTGTGTGTCTAATAACTCGGTGGGGGTGAGTGTGTGTGTGTCTGTAATAACTCGGTGGGGGTGAGTGTGTGTGTGTGTGTCTAATAACTCAGTGGGGGGCGAGTGCGTGTCTGTAATAACTCAGTGGGGGCGAGTGCGTGTCTGTAATAACTCGGTGGGGGTGAGTGTGTGTCTGTGTCTGTAATAACTCGGTGGGGGTGAGTGTGTGTCTAATAACTCGGTGGGGGTGAGTGTGTGTGTGTGTCTGTAATAACTCGGTGGGGGTGAGTGTGTGTGTGTGTGTCTGTAATAACTCAGTGGGGGTAAGTGTGTGTCTGTAATAACTTGGTGGGGGTGAGTGTGTGTCTGTAATAACTCGGTGGGGGTGAGTGTGTGTCTGTAATAACTCAGTGGGGGTGAGAGTGTGTCTGTAATAACTCAGTGGGGGTGAGTGTGTGTGTGTGTAATAACTCAGCGGGGGTAAGCGCATATCTGTAATAACTCAGTGGGGGTGAGTGTGTGTCTGTAATAACTCAGTGGGGGTGAGTGTGTGTCTGTAATAACTCGGTGGGGGTGAGTGTGTGTGTCTAATAACTCAGTGGGGGCGAGTGCGTGTCTGTAATAACTCGGTGGGGGTGAGTGTGTGTCTGTAATAACTCGGTGGGGGTGAGTGTGTGTCTGTAATAACTCGGTGGGGGTGAGTGTGTGTCTGTAATAACTCGGTGGGGGTGAGTGTGTGTCTGTAATAACTCAGTGGGGGCGAGTGCGTGTCTGTAATAACTCGGTGGGGGTGAGTGTGTGTCTGTGTCTGTAATAACTCGGTGGGGGTGAGTGTGTGTCTAATAACTCGGTGGGGGTGAGTGTGTGTGTGTGTCTGTAATAACTCGGTGGGGGTGAGTGTGTGTGTGTGTGTCTAATAACTCAGTGGGGGCGAGTACGTGTCTGTAATAACTTGGTGGGGGTGAGTGTGTGTCTGTAATAACTCGGTGGGGGTGAGTGTGTGTGTGTGTCTGTAATAACTCGGTGGGGGTGAGTGTGTGTGTGTGTGTCTGTAATAACTCAGTGGGGGCGAGTGCGTGTCTGTAATAACTCGGTGGGGGTGAGTGTGTGTCTGTAATAACTCGGTGGTGGTGAGTGTGTGTCTGTAATAACTCGGTGGGGGTGAGTGTGTGTC
Source organism: Synaphobranchus kaupii (assembly GCA_029718625.1). Taxonomy (NCBI): domain Eukaryota; kingdom Metazoa; phylum Chordata; class Actinopteri; order Anguilliformes; family Synaphobranchidae; genus Synaphobranchus; species Synaphobranchus kaupii. Next base: position 1,751,844 of record CM056388.1, read on the forward strand.
TGTAATAACTCAGTGGGGGTGAGCGCATGTCTGGTTGTCTCCTGGCAGGAGGAGCTGAAGAAGAAGGCCACAGTGGAGGAGAACAAGGAGGAGGCGAGTACTGAGGAGGACCCCAAGGGCATCCCGGAGTTTTGGCTGACTATCTTCAGGAGTGTGGACATGCTCAGTGACATGCTGCAGGTGGGAACTGCCGGGGAACGCGTACGCGTGTGTTCATTACACACTGTGTGCCATAAACCATGATTTAAGTCTCTGCTTGGATGTGTGCTGATCAAACGAAATGTTAAATATGAGAAAATCCTCCCACATACTGTACAGTGATTAATTTATTATTTGTAAATGAACGATTTTATATAAACAAAATATCTACACGGGCTGCATTCATGTTCCGAACATTGAGCGGAGAAATGGGGTATATACATTACAATCATTTGGCAGAACCTTTTGTCCAAAGCGATGTACAATAAGTGCATACTGAAGGTCAATGAAGCAACTACAAAGCAGATTTATGTACGTAGAAGAGTTCACGGTATATTTTTCCTTGAAGAAACTAAACTCAACCTAAGGGAATGTTGTATTGAGAGCCACAATATGAGAATTGATCGCCTTAAAACAGCAAAAGGATGAAAAATTATAATTGCTCGTTCAGACACCAGGAGAATACAATTAACTTGACTGATCATGCATTCTACTTGTCCCGGACGAGTCTCAATGTCCAGGCCTGAATAGTCTGACAAGATAGTCCCCCTAAGATTTAGACAAATTATTCCCATTGACGTAGGTGGGAAGGTCTCAGAAGTCCATGTTGGTCAAAGAGCTGGGGTGTTTCTCAGTACCAAGTCCACACAAGTACGGACTTGTGTTCTTGTGACCCAGGGAGTCGTCAAGTGTCCCAGCAAAAGGACACTTGCAAAAACACGTTCTTGTGAATAGGGTGATGTAATATTTGACGGGCCAAGTTCTGTTCCAAAGTCAAGAACGCAAAGAAGCGAGGACGCTCAAAGATCCCGGAAATGTACTTGATCCGCCCCAAATGTTGAGGACGCATCGTATGCAAACTCGCCAAACGAGAACGCGAACTTGGATATCCCATCATTCATTGCGCAAAGCGATGGCAGACAACACGGAAGAAGCTTAAACACCAGGGCAGGCACAGGGAGAATCAGGAAAAGTTGCTGCCTGGTTTTAGCTATTTTCTACAGTCTATGGTTTGTAATGATAGCGAAACCACAGCCCAAACGTCACAAGCACACATTGCATCTCAAACAGGCTACAAACAGCGTTCTCTGAAGCAGCGGTGCACAAACTGGTTTGCGACCCAAACTTGGCTCTCTAGCTAAAGCTACATTCCAATGCAATCTATACAAAGTGCAAGTAGCCAATGTTAATGTTATACTGTATTTGTAAGAATAAATAAAAACTATGTAACATTTTTTTTACTGTTCACATTTGACTGTTTTATATGATCAGGTAAATGCCTACTTTACTTAATCCTGTTTTCCCGCGTCATTCCTACTGCACTCCAGGAGATGACACAGATTCGCCCAAAAGCTGATAAGTTGCAGAATTTACAGCTTCTTTGTTACAAAGCTAGCTAGGTATAGGCTATCACTTGTTTATTGCTCTTACAACATAAGACAGTTATTGTAAGACATGTTTCTCGCCTGGTTTTCATTCTTAGAAAGATTGTGGTCACATTTGTAGATGAAATGAGATCACTAAAAATGTAGCCTAGCTGTAAGCTTGTCCGTATGGTGCCGTCACGTCTGCCATCACGCAATGAATGAAGGGATATGCAAGTCCGTTCTCGTCAATGTTGCCAAATTGACACCCCCATCTTCAATTGACTCCCATTCAATTTGTCACCCATTTCTCCTTTTAAAATCCCCCATATGTCATTGACTCCTATACATGTTTACTCTAATACTATTTTTTATTTTTTTATTTTTTTAAATCCCCTACATTTAGGGCAAAAAATCCCCCAGTCTGGCAACTTTTGGAACAGAACTTGGCTGTTAAATATTACGTCACACAAGTTCACAAGTACAGACGAGAACAGACATTGAGAAACACCGCTGGTTTCTTAGGGGCAGGAGTGACACCTGGTGGCCATTGGGTGTATGTGCACTTCTAGGTTTAGTATCCAGTGACAGAGCAGTGTGTTCCCACAGTTCCAGCCTGGCATTCCCTGGAGAGAGCCGCTGTTTCCCAGGACGAGGGTGTGAAGCAGAGTAATACGTCTGTATAGTGTGTGTGACCGGCTGATGCGTGTGTGTGGTTCTCTTCTCTTCTGCCCCCCTCTCCAGGAACACGACGAGCCAATCCTCAAACACCTACAGGACATCAAAGTGAAGTTTTCAGAGCCTGGGCAGCCCATGGTGAGTGCCATAGAGTGATGTCCATGTTGACAGCGCTTTAGATTAAACCTGTCTCTGGGTATTTCACCTCTTTCCGATTTGTGAACGCATGGTTTTGCATTTCCTCTTCCGTAGAACTTTACGTTAGAGTTCCACTTTGAGTCCAATGGATACTTCAACAACAGCATCCTGACCAAGGTCTACAAGATGAAGTCCGAGCCAGACCCCACTGACCCCTTCTCTTTTGAGGGCCCAGAGATCGTGGACTGTGAGGGGTGAGAGCTGGGGGGGGGGGGGGGGGCGGGGGGGGGGCACAGGGTGCAGGTCTCCACGGAAACGTCTACATTCACATCATGCGACAGTCCAGGAAGTGGCTTTTCATTTAAGATCTATTCTTCTTGCACTGTAAAGAATTCCAGTGTAGAGTATCAAACAGTCTCAAGTCTAGTATTTTGGACGCGCCTTTGATAAATTTCAGGCTTGCAAACTTAATTTGCTCGTGGACAAGCAAGCAATTCTTCTCCCTGGGGTTCATGCTCAAGCAAATTAAAACTTCACACTGAAGACTGAAACTCATTTCAAGGTCTCAGTTCAAATCCAGTATAGAAAGATAAGAATACCAGAGTAAGGAACAAGGTTTGAGAGAACAGCTCTCAGTGACCTGTGAACCCTTGTCTTCCCCCGCCGGCCCCGCCCAGCTGTGACATCGACTGGAACAAAGGCAAAGACGTGACGGTGAAGACCATCAAGAAGAAGCAAAAACACAAGGGGCGTGGCACCGTCAGGACCGTCACCAAGCAAGTGCCCAACGACTCCTTCTTCAACTTCTTCAACCCCATCAAAGGTGGGCACGCTCTCGCTTTCTCACTCCTCTGACCCTGATGATGTCACACAGGAGGCGGCCTTAAAGGGATCGTTTGGAATTTTGGACATAATGTCTCAATTACGACTTACCCATGATGTAGTTGATTGATGGAAATCATTTTCAGCTAATTCCATGCTGTCCCTTCTTTTGGACATACACACGTTGCTAATGCTAGCGCAACTCTATGGTAACCGGTAGCATCCACTACCAAATGCACTTGTGCACCCAAAGCAAATAAAATACGACGACAGTCTATCGGGGTTATTTTGAGTGTTTATACCATCATTTTTTAAGTCAAACTATCGTTGAATCCTTTACTTTGTGCTGACCTATATTCTCTGGAAGTACGGCGGCGGAGCGATACTTTACGTTACCTATGAATGTAGTGCCGGCACTGGTCGACTACAACAACAAAGAAGAGCAACAAGTTGCAATGGCCACGTTCGCAGCCTCTGGTGTCGTAGTGCTGGGCTAAAACAAAAACCTGCACCCAAGACCGGCCCTTTTTGGATGAGATTAGACTCCCCTGCTGTAGATGACGCAGGCTTAAATTCAGCCAGCAGGTGGCAGCAGTCCCACATAAGTACTCAATCTGCCTGGATTACATCGGCCCTGTGCTCTTGACTGGCAGTTAAAGCTTTTCTCACACTCACAGAACTGCCTTCATTTGGTCTGGAGAATCTGTCACCACTCTCGCTATGCACATTTCCTTCAGATGTACCATGCACTTTAGTCCCAAACACGTCACTTTGACGTGTAGTTTTCCGTTCGAGTTTGCGAATAACAGGAGGTTTTATAATGCAGGCCGTTTGCTGTGGACTGCGGGTTAATGGCAGACACTGCAGCAGGTAAAGTCTGAAAATGAGTGACCATCATTCTTCCTGTTCAGCATAAAGCATAACCCAACACTAGAGTAGCCAGGAGAAGATACAGTGGCTAACGTTTTACAGCCACGCTGCGGCTCTCAATACGTCACATATTAGTGGACAGGCTCATAAAGATTGAACTTAGCCCATCATAATTGTAACACGGACTGCAAGATGAAAACCATTGAGCTTTTCTTAAGGGTTACTGGCTCAGTGGTATGGTACGATGTGGGAGCCGCAGTGGAGTTTGTGATACGGACAGGACTCTTTATCAGGTATAAGGCCGAGTGACACACTATATTCACACGGGAGAATGGACGTAGAAACTTGACTCATGAAGTGAACACAATTAAATTGTTAATAAAGGATTGGACTGTAGCTTCAGTTCTTTTCACATAATGTCTGAACCGATCAGCGGCCTTTTCTAGTGTAGGATTGTGTCACTGGAGACGTACAGAAATGGCTTCACATTCCCGTTGTCCACCTGCATTCATGATTTGCTCAAAACAAAGCATAAAGGCACTGAATTTCCAATAAAGAGAAAGATGCGTCGGCCCCCTTGGTGTTACACAAAGATTAAATAAATATCAAGTCAGATTTCACCTCTCATGCCTGAACAATGTGACCAATCATTGCTCACACCTCCGGTTCAAGTTCTCATTGGGTGGAACTGAAAGACGACGGGCTGACACGCCTGAGCGTGGTGCAGGTGCGAGGCTTCCTATTGGCTGCTAAGAATAGAACCATAAAAGGCATCAGATGAGGCGTCGTCGGTGAGCAGTGCTCGTGGTGTCACCGAGTCATCCTGCACACACCCTCTCTGGCACGGGAATGTGGGAATCTGGACCTTGTGCCAGCATTCCTGGAATGTGCCATAAAGACCTGGCTCACCTGGAGGGGAATTCCAGCACACCAACCTGTGTTAGACACACTAGCCTGCGTTAGACACATTACCTTGTTAGCCACACTAGCCTGCGTTATCCACACTAACCTGTGTTAGACACATTACCTTGTTAGCCACACCAACCTGTGTTAGCTGCATTAACCCCTTCTCGCAGATGGCAAATTTGGTCAATTCTCACTTATTTAGGGGGTGTTCTGTTTAAGGCGTTATAACTCCAGATGTGAGCATCACAGAAACTTGTTAAATGGCTTAAATGAAACAAGACAGTTGTACCATTTACAATACAAACTTAAATTATGAAAATAAACAAATTGAAGTCAAAATAAAGTGCCACAAATGCAAAGAAACTTTGGAAAAATGCGATGTTTTTACTTTAGTCTGCAATGCTTCAGCGAATGCGTTTTCTGTAGCTGTTTGCGTCATACTACATTGCTAAAATTAAAAATGCTATTACGCTGGGCTGTAATTTATTGTTCAAAGCATCCAATAATAAATTACAAACACCATTGAGGAGGATATACTGTCCTCTATCAGATAAAATCAGAATGACGTGAAATACTTGAGCGCTGCAGGTAGAGCATATGGGGTTCTGCTCGCCAATATACCAGATGTGTAATAATGTTCTAAACTGGTGTGTATTTCTCAAACAATGAGCTACAAATGTCTTATTTATTCACAATTAGAGATTATACTGAATAACAGGGATATTTATCCTTTTGTTTTTCAGTTTCCCCCGATGGAGAGATGGTGAGTTACAGTCCATGCTCAAGTACAAAGATAATGTTAATAACTCTGTAAAGCTGTCCCAGTATAAAGTATTATAGATGCATGCCGATAAATCCAGACAGGTTTTGTTTGTTATGTGGCCTTGTAATCGTGCAGACAGGCAGTCCGTTTCCCTCCAGTTTTAATGCTCTTAAATGGCATATTGAGACGCATGCTGTTGAGTAACCTGGTTTAATGCTCTTAAATGGCATATTGAGACGCATGCTGTTGAGTAACCTGGTTTAATGCTCTTAAATGGCATATTGAGACGCATGCTGTTGAGTAACCTGGTTTAATGCTCTTAAATGGCATATTGAGACGCATGCTGTTGAGTAACCTGGTTTAATGCTCTTAAATGGCATATTGAGAGGCATGCTGTTGAGTAACCTGGTTTAATGCTCTTAAATGGCATATTGAGACGCATGCTGTTGAGTAACCTGGTTTAATGCTCTTAAATGGCATATTGAGACGCATGCTGTTGAGTAACCTGGTTTAATGCTCTTAAATGGCATATTGAGAGGCATGCTGTTGAGTAACCTGGTTTAATGCTCTTAAATGGCATATTGAGACGCATGCTGTTGAGTAACCTGGTTTAATGCTCTTAAATGGCATATTGAGATGCATGCTGTTGAGTAACCTGGTTTAATGCTCTTAAATGGCATATTGAGAGGCATGCTGTTGAGTAACCTGGTTTAATGCTCTTAAATGGCATATTGAGAGGCATGCTGTTGAGTAACCTGGTTTAATGCTCTTAAATGGCATATTGAGACGCATGCTGTTGAGTAACCTGGTTTAATGCTCTTAAATGGCATATTGAGACGCATGCTGTTGAGTAACCTGGTTTAATGCTCTTAAATGGCATATTGAGATGCATGCTGTTGAGTAACCTGGTTTAATGCTCTTAAATGGCATATTGAGACGCATGCTGTTGAGTAACCTGGTTTAATGCTCTTAAATGGCATATTGAGACGTATAGTGTAATGTATGTGCTGTTGAGTAAAACCTGGTTTCTGTTGATTTGACCTCAGGATGAAGACTCAGAGTTCAATTTAGCGACTGATTTTGAGATCGGCCATTTCTTCCGTGAGCGGATAGTACCCCGAGCTGTTCTCTACTTTACAGGGGAGGCCCTGGAGGATGACGAGAGTGTACGTTACTGATCTTCTGTTACATTATATTACACTGTTATTACACTTGTTACATTACACTATACAACACTCCCCATATTACACTGCAATATACAGTACTTCCCTCTATTATACTACACTGTTATTACACTGCAATATACATTACACTATACTCTCTCCTATTACACTGCAATATACATTACACTATACTCCCCTATTACACTGCAATATACATTACACTATACTCCCCTATTACACTGCAATATACATTACACTATACTCCCCTATTACACTGCAATATACATTACACTATACTCCCCTATTACACTGCAATATACATTACACTATACTCCCCTATTACACTGCAATATACATTACACTATACTCCCCTATTACACTGCAATATACATTACACCATACTCCCCTATTACACTGTTATTACACCGCAATATACATTACACTATACTCCCCTATTACACTGTTATTACACTGCAATATACATTGCACTATACTCCTCTATTACACTGTTATTACACTGCAATATACATTACACTACTCCCCTATCACATTACACTGCAATATACATTACACTATACTCCCCTATTACACTGTTATTACACTGCAATATACAATACACTATATTCCCCTATTACATTACAATATACGTTACACTATACTCCCCTATTACACTGTTATTACACTGCAATATACATTACACTATATTCCCCTATTACATTACACTGCAATATACATTACACTATATTCCCCTATTACATTACACTGCAATATACATTACACTATATTCCCCTATTACATTACACTGCAATATACATTACACTATATTCCCCTATTACATTACACTGCAATATACATTACACTATATTCCCCTATTACATTACACTGCAATAGACATTACACTATATTCCCCTATTACATTACACCGCAATATACATTACACTATACTCCCCTATTACATTACACTGCAATATACGTTACACTATACTCCCCTATTACATTACACTGCAATATACATTACACTGCAATATACATTACACTGCAATATACATTACACTATACTCCCCTATTACACTGTTATTACACTGCAATATACATTACACTATACTCCCCTATTACACTGTTATTACACTGCAATATACATTACACTATACTCCCCTATTTCATTACACTGCAATATACATTACACTATACTCCCCTATTACATTACACTGCAATATACATTACACTATACTCCCCTATTACACTTATTACACTGCAATATACATTACACTATACTCCCCTATTACACTATTACACTGCAATATACATTCCACTATACTCCCCTATTACACTGCAATATACATTCCACTATACTCCCCCATTACACTGCAATATACATTACATTATACTCCCCTATTATACTGCAATATACATTACACTATACTCCCCATATTACACTGCAATATACATTACACTATACTCCCCTATTACATTACACTGCAATATACATTACACTATACTCCCCATATTACACTGCAATATACATTACACTATACTCCCCTATTACACTGCAATATACATTACACTATACTCCCCCTATTACACTGCAATATACATTACACTATACTCCCCCTATTACACTGCAATATACCTTCCACTATACTCCCCTATTACATTACACTGCAATATACATTACACTATACTCCCCTATTACATTACACTGCAATATACATTACACTATACTCCCCTATTACACTGTTATTACACTGCAATATACATTACTTCCCTCTATTATACTACACTGTTATTACACTACACTCCCCTATTACACTGTTATTACATTACACTATACTCCCTATTACACTGTTATTACACTACAGTATACAGTAATTCCCCTATTATACTACACTTATTACATTACACTATACAATACTTCCCTCGGTTATATTACTCTTACCACAGTTATTACAGTTGTATGGTCTACAGTGTACACTACTCTTATATTACACTGCTATTAAAGGCATTACGTAGTTGTATCTGCATATAGGATACAGTACTATTACACGTACTACATAGTTATTACTATTGTTTCGATTTCAGTGTCACTTATTTACACTGTTACTATTCAATTATTTTGAATTGATGTCAGGTTGAAGCAATTTAGTCACTTAACAGGCTGCAATAGTAATATATGATTGGATTATTTTTGGTTGTGTGGATATAGCAGCGAAGCCAGGTCATATATAAACCCATCCCTGTGACATCTCTACGACAAGCTGCATAACATCACGTTGTGTGAAAGTACACTAGTACACTCTACTTTAGTGAGTATGTACACTCCCAGATGAGTTTACATGCCGTTAACCAGGCAGTAAAACTTTAGTGAGTATGTACACTCCCAGATGAGTTTACATGCCGTTAACCAGGCAGTAAAACTTTATCACAAATTGATTAACCCGTCATATGCACAAGCCATAGGTCGGTGTTTAGTACACATGTCCGTTCTGAGCCCATGAACAGGGCAGTATAATGTAATGCACATGAACAGGGCAGTATAATGTAATGCACATGAACAGGGCAGTATAATGTAATGCACATGAACAGGGCAGTATAATGTAATGCACATGAACAGGGCAGTATAATGTAATGCACATGAACAGGGCAGTATAATGTAATGCACATGAACAGGGCAGTATAATGTAATGCACACACATGCGTACAGCGTGTTTATGAGAGTTCTCCCTTTTCCCGGCAGTTTGAAGAAGAGGAGCTGGAGGAAGGAGAGGAAGAGGTGAGTGCAGTGTTCCTGTGTCACATCGGAACAGTGAGGGTGCTGCTTTGGAGGGAACTGACTGCATTTTGTTTTCTTGTGTAAACAGGACCATGACGAAGATGGTGATGAAGATGAGGGAGATTACGAGCCCAAGGTTAGTTCTCAGTGTTCAGCGGTAATACGATCCCACAGGGTGCGACCTCACCCCATGCTGTGGTCTTCTAAATGGGGAAGTTCACCCAAAAATTAAATTTTGATATGTTTCTACATACCCAGAGTGCTATCTATCAATCCAGGTAGTTTCGCTGAGAACTCACTAGTTTTGTAGATATCCGCTGCACCTCACCTTGGCGTCACCCAGATATAACGGACCTCAGCGGGTCCGAAGTTTCTGGCGGTCAAAGCACCAAAAATGTACATTTGAAAAAAATCAACAGCAACGTCTCTTTCCAAATATAATGACAGTTACTCACAAACATCCACAGACCTTGTTGTGCGCGTTTTTTGTTTTTCGCAAATTACTTTCTATGGAAGTACACCAACTGTGTATATTCAGGCAAATCAAATGTGCACTTGGCCTGAAAGGTCTGACCGTGCCGTGGACCAGGGTTGATGCAGTGCTGTGTTATCATCTCAGTTTTATGATTATAATTGACATTCTTTCTCCTGCCTCTCCTCCAAACTCTTCCTCTCATTACAGGCGTAATACATTCAGTCCCATGCGTTTATAGGTAAGAGGGCAAAGCCGGTGCATCTTAGCTGAGCTGCTTCCTGTCTTCGGCTCCTCCTTTCCTCTCTCATTCTGCTCTCCCCAGTTAATAACTCCTAGCCTAGCGCACACTCGGTAGCACTGGCTGAGAAGCAGACTAATCTCCTGTAGGTGGACTAGTCCTTGGGCTCTTCTCATCTTCCTCCTGCTGCTGTAGCTCAGAGCTGGACCCCTCAGCCCTGGTCCTGGAGAGCCACAGGGTTTCCTGCTTTTTCCAATTCACATTTAAAATCAATAAATCAGCCACCAGTTTAGAGCCGAGAAGCCAGGTCATGTGAGTAAAGTGTGTAACCGGCCCTTTTGAGTGAGTAGTTAAGAGCAGAGTAACTGTGCTGCAGCAGTCTGGCTCTGTGCTCTTAGCCAGCTCACGTTAGCCCTGCGCTAACTCACTGCCCCTCTTCCAGCAGAGCCCCCTACTGGACAGAACAGGGTGTGACAGGTCACCAAGTCCTCTCTTGGTTTGTTCTCTCCCTCTCTCTCCCCCTTTTGTGGTATCTGTGGTGGAATGCACTCATCTCTCCTCAGCTTCTTTAACTCTTCCCTCCATCCCTCCCTCCCTCCCTCCACTCACTTCTCTTTTCTCTTTTCTGTGCAGAAAGAAGAGCCCCAGCCAGCTGAGTGCAAACAGCAGTAGAGTGGAGATCCCGCCACCGTCGCCACGGAGGCCCCTCCCCTCCCCCCCACCCACCCGCAGTCCAATCCGTACAGCTTGGCCTGCCGTGCAAGGCCCCGTTAACTTTCACACAAACACGAGGAACGGCTTTCAAATGCATGACCTTGTTTTGCCCCCAGTCTTCTGTTCATTTGGTCAAGAATTACTGGGAACAGTGAATCCAGTGACTCCAGTACTGTAAGATTGCAAATGGGTTGCCAGATTCCGCAGCGTTTTCTGGAGGCCCCTCCCTCTCCAGTCATAGGAATGTCACAGTGAATCAGACTTAGCTTTTAACTCAGGGTTTTTTATGCCATGAAATCAGCGTGTGAAAGTCTAACGCAAAACCGTTACCAACTTTTGTGAGATATTGGGGTTGCTTACTTAACCAATTTTTTTTTTTTTGTCAAAGAAGAAAAACGACATTTTTTTTAAAGCAAGTTTCGCTCATTCAGAAGTTATTTATTAGTTTATTTTGTTAAGTACTGGTTTTGAGGTATGTGTACTGGTTCTGTGTACAGTAGCTTGATGGAGCTGTGTGACCGTTTCCACAGCGGGAACCATGCCCCTGGTCTTCAGCCTCACTGGAGCTGTAGACCTACTGCGCAAGCGCTGTGCAATAAATCTAAATGTGTTTATTGCCAAATGGAGTCTTCTGACTGAATCTAATGACACAGAGAGGATGCTGTACCATCACTCGCCCTGACAACGGAAACCACGGCGATGGCGTTATTTTCCCTCCGTTCAGCCACTGCCTGCTTCTCGACGGAGCAGCGCGCCAGAGCGCCACGTCGTCAACCACGTTTAGCGGCTTCACCAATCAGAAAGCCAGAAAGAGTTCCAACCACGCCCCTTCCCCATGAAGAGCAGCTGTCCATCACTGCCGCGGCCTTAGTTTCCAAAACCTACATAGTCCCACACAACCGTAACCATGACAGCGGGGCGGAGCGGATGTTTGACGTTCAGGTGAGGGTACCCCAGAGGTCTGTTACTGCACGGTGGGAGCAGGTACCGAACCCCACATCAGCTGCTGCAGTAATGTTACTCGTTTGAGCGTTTAAAAGACGAGGCTCTGCTTATGACCGTTAACAGGCTCGGCCAAAAGCCACAGCACCTCTACGGGCGACGTGAAAGAGAAGCTTTCAGTTTTAATCGATACAGTCTTTCAATTTGTACAGAACAGTTAGGATATTCTATTAAAGGTTGTGCAACATGAACACCTGTCTCCTGTGGTTGTGTGTGTGTGGAGAGCCATCACTGGACGCTACATTACTCTGTTATATTATACAGTGCAGTATTTCACACCTTTTCAAATTGACTTTTGACCTCTACTGGATAAGAGGTACACGGTCTAACTGGGGATGCTGGTCGTTAAACCACAGCCTTCAATTTTATGAACGAACTTGGTCTCCAAGCAACTGGTGTTGCACAAGGAAACAAGTGAAAAATGTGCTTTGCCTTTGCTGGTTGCGAGCTGCTGTAATTATGCCTGGTACGTTTGGCATCCTGGGAATTTGGAATGTATGGCATTAGAGCTCACTTCACATGCCTGTAGGATGTTTAGACGGGCCTATATGGAATCTGCCCGGATTCTTTACTCGAGACACAGATGAAGCCGGATAATCAGTTAACCTGGATTCCCCCGTCAAGCAGAAACACGCAGAGAAGTGTTGCTTTTTCCACAGCGATAACCAGGAAGGTATTTATGAGGAGTGGAGGAAGTGGTTACGGCAGAGATCCCTATCTGCTGCTCAAGAGCCACAGGGTCTGCTCGTCTCTGCTTCACAGCACTACAGTGAAGTAAGAGATTGCCTCACCTGGTTTCGTCATAATTGGTTACATAATTGATTTTAATGTTTAAGAAATCCTGTGGCGCTCCAGTGTGTGGGGTTATGGAGTCAGTGCCCTAGGTAGGCGGAGGTCATCTCTAGGCCTGCAGGTTACGTCTCATTCTAAACTGCCCTGGGGTGCAGTCTTGCACAGTACCTGCTTGTTTCAGTGAAGAAGTGCATTTTGGGATTGAGGGAGTAATTCCATTCACACAGGGTTCTGTGGTTAATACTGTGTGTACTTAGAGTAACCCCCTGCCCGCCAAACAGGAAGCTTTCCGGAGTAAGACGGTCCCGTATAGGACGCTGCGGGAGGCAGGTACCCGTGTAATAAGAACCCTGATTGTTTTGAAGTTGGCGAGGCAGATTCAGAAGTGACAGAAAAATGCTGAACTGTAATCTCCACTGTTCTTAATTACAGATTCCAGCCGAAAGAGATTAGATTTGTCACTGCTACCACCTGAGTGCTTGTGAGACGTGTAATCCTGCACCTTTTACCTGTCAGGAGGGCTATATCCTTTTATCTGAAGTAAACTCAAACAAAACACATCCTTAAGCCAAGCTCACACTACACGACTCCCATCCGAGGAGAGCAGCTCACATCTAACGACTGTCAAATGAGTTAAAAAAATTACTTGGGGGTCGCACATCACACGATTTCTACACGACTTATACAGGACTAAATCAAGAGGTCAAATTTCCACGCACCGTTGCCAAGGCTACGGAAGTATGGATAATTTCAAACCGTTTTTCATTGTGTTTGTTGTGCGCTCGTTCATTGGCTGTTGACATTCTAGTCGAACGATGAGTCACTGCAGGTCAGCCAGGACTCCTGACAAAATCAAACCAGTTTGAAAAGATCGTGGGCTCTCCCGACGAGGTCCAGACTGGTTCACGACAGAAATAATCGTGTCTTTGACCATCTCGCATGAAAAGACCGTTCCAGCCGACAGAACCAAGATTTCTTGCAGATTTTTTAAAGATTATCATAGGACTGCAAAATTTGTCGGGAGTTCGTCTTTGACGTCAGAATCGGGGCAAAAGTCGTGTAGTGTGAGCTTGGCATTAGCTGTCTCACACAGTGTTCTTTTTAACCCGTGAAATTCCCCGGAACAGTTTGAGAATTCCAGAAAGAGGGTGTTAAGAGTTTTTGGTTGTTTTCATACCGGTCATATTTGGACAACTTCCAAACCAAGAGTTAACAAACAAACCACATTTGCCTGGAGGCTTCTGAAAGCATGAAGCAACCAATGCCGGGCCTAACATCCCACGAGAGGACCTAAGTCACAGCGTTCAGGTGACATTTAAACATTCCTCTGAGCGCTGATGAAGAATCCAGGTGTCAAAACACAGACTTGAGAGCAGAGGAGACTGGAAAGAGTTTCTACAGTGCTCTTACAAGACCAAATACTGCTATTCAGTGTGCAGTCTACAGCTGTACCAATAAAAATAATATGCATTATTAATAGCATTTAACAGAAATATCAAAGTGTATTACATAGGTAATTGGAGGGGGGTTACCTCAAAATGGTAAATGATCAGGCTTGAAGCTCCCATAGGAGGGGTTTTCTAGGACCCCCACCCAGGTCTGGAGGGGAGAAAAATGAGGCCATATTGCATCACCCTGGTGCACATTCTTATGAAGTTTGAGATGTGCATTTTAGCTGCAGGCTATTTATAATTCTGCAACTCTAGATGCTGAAACACTGTGCAACACTGACAGATCCCTTAGAATCTTTCCCTTAAAGGAATAGTTCACCCATTTTGAAGAGTTTGATATGGTTTTACTTACTCCCGAAATAGTATGTAAGGCTGTCGTGATGCCGTCCTGGGGGGTATTTCACAAAGCAGGATTACGGAGTTAGCTGGGTAACTGCATTGAGTAAAACCCAGAACAGCCGTGTTTACTTCAGTCCATGTTCCAGATTTGGGAGGGATCCGGGTTTTACTCAGTATAGTTGTCTAGCCAACTCAGTAATCCTGCTTTGTGAAATACCCCCCAGGTCTCATCATCGTAGCTATCCTGGATTGGAGCAATGCTAACAATTTTTTTTTCTCCTCTTGAAGTTGTTTCTACTAAATCATGTTCTCTGCAAAGCACTGTGTTAGACACAACATGCATGAATGGTGCTATACAAATACAGTTTAGTTATTTAAAAAATGCTGTGAATCACCAACCTTCTCCCTACCTCAATCCTAGCCTGCCAAGCCATCTCCAAACTTCCCCTTCTCTGCTGTAGATAATGGGGATAATGAGCCGATCTAAACGGCTCCTGAGAGCTGTCTGGCAGGTCTTTGAGCCCACAGTCCTCACACAGGAAAGTTCTTTTACATTTCATCCCCAGGATCCTGCACGTTGGCGGGTGTGTGCATGGGCCAGGTGGGGGGACAGAGAGGGGTATTATACCGCCGAGCGCAATCCCACCGAGGCCAGATCCGCCTCTGCCATGAAAGGACTAGCAGGAAGCAATGGCCTTTCCCCGCGGAAATGAGGAGAAATGCTGAATGAACAGGGATTCACACACACAGACACACACACATGCAAACACACAGACACACATATACACACGCACGCACACACAGACACATATATACACACACACACACACACACACACACACACACACACACATTGGACATAAAGAGATCCAGGGCCTCATCATGGACACACTTTACTGTTGGACACAGACCCAGCCTGAGGGGTGAAATAAGAGCAACAAAGGAACAGTACTTTTCCTCTCTTTGTATAACTGTTTCCACTCTGCACCTGTCATCTACCACATGACCCAGGGCATAGACAGAGAAAGTGCTGTAGGGCTTTATCACATGACCCAGGGCACAGACAGATAAAGTGCTTTAGGGTTTTACCACATGACCCAGGGCACAGACAGAGAAAGTGCTGTAGGGTTTACTGACTCCACACTGGACATCACAGTTGCCTTGACATGAACTAGTGGTCTCGCATCAACTGAACCTGCTCAGGAAGTGGGCACAAGGCAGGGCCTGCCAAACCCTGGACCGGGACGGGCGAAGGGCGTAAACGTTTTTCGTTGTCGACTCTTCGGATTGCTAGAGATATCGATCTCTGCTCTTCCCCCGAGGCCTTTATGTGCACTTCTGAAGACAAGAATGTCTGCTAAACGCCCTAAAATGTAGCGTGTTGTGAAAGCCACGCCCCTTACCTGCGCCCGGTGTTGCGTAGCCCCACGCTGTGGCGATGCCAGGGAACCAGTGTCCCAACCCTGCGTGTTGAGTCAGATTTCTGTGGTAGGAAAACTGCTGTGGGAGCAGGCTCGTCTTCCAATAAGATGATTCATGTTTGAAGGCCCTCCCAGCTGCTGTAAAACATGAGTAAGAACAGAGCAGGTGTGTGTGAATGTAAATGTGTAAACCACCAGGGTGGCTGTCGCAAGGATTTGGCGGTTTACAAGCAGGCTTTGCACAATGATTACGTCGAGAAAGCAAGAAGTGAAGAGCTGTTTGGAAGGTCACCCACTGGTGGGGCTTTTAGAAGGCCTGGAGTTAAAATCCTGCCCATGTTTCTGAAAGGTTCAATGACCCACTAACAGGCACATTTTCCTTTTACAGCCGTACGGGAATATTTACGACGACAACCCGTCACCTGTGAGAAACGATGCTCAATGCGTGAAGGGTAAATATGTAAATATCCGGAACACGCTTTGACAGTGTGGGGATTTACAGATTATCAGGAACTTCTAATGAATCACCGGTTACCTTCACAACTGAGCAGGGGTCCTAAAGTTGTGCACTACTACAAAAGGTGTTTTTATGATTAAAAAGGTACTAATTTGGATATTCCACATGAAGATTAATTGGACTTTGAATTACTTTGATTTCAGACAAAACAAAACACTTATTTTACTGCAACTGTGTAGGCCTCAGATATCAGTGAATCACTCAAAGCATGTCACTCGCTCCAGAGCCTCAATCCCACACAGAGATGTGTTCAATCTGACCCCGATTCCCTATCGCCAGGGCAACAGATGGGGGCCAAGCCTCCAGAGCAAGGAGAGGAAATGTATCCAAGGTCAGATTGAGGCGTTCGCAAACTTTGATTTGATCCCCGGGAAGTTGCTCAGGGCTGCTGAGAGAGATATTGCTTTGTTCCTCTATCTGACTGTGGCATCGAAACAAAGAACCACATGTTCTCTTTGGGGTAAAATCACCTTGAGAAAAGGAAGTGCCCTGCACCACCACCACCACCACCACCCTCCCCATTTCAGTATGGCCTTTGGGAATACTTTGTAAAGATGATAACCGACTCCACAAACTCAGGGGTGTGACAGTGCTGCATCTGTGTGAAAGTGTTATACATTTGTCCTGCTAGATTTGTTGGCTGAAAGCAGCAGTTTATTCATCTTAATTTCCAACTCTGGCCTCTCCTGAAATGGCAGGCAGCAGGCAGATTCATTTCTTTCCTGGCTGCTCTGGTTATCCAGAACGGAGTTTTCCACTTTCAGTGAAGACGTCAGTGTTCAAATTTTAACTGATTTATCTGTGGCACGCAGTTGTCAGATAGGAGACATGCAGCCACACAGCCGAGGCGGAAGCTTACATTCCAAATGGAAGACGTTCGGCATTGAACTGAACAGGCAATTCCACACATTTTTCATACTTACAAGAGAGGTGAAACTGTTCAGGTTTTAAATGAGATCGATGTTATCAGCTCCTGCCACATAATGCAATGTTGTTATATGCTAACCCCCACCACCTCCAAAAAAAAAAAAAGTGAAATGTAACTATTTTTGTGCCAAACCAGAGGATCCCAACAAGAACACATTTTTTTGTAACCCTGGATGAGTTCACAAAATTAAGCCAGAATCGGTGAAAAGATTATATATTGAATTTAAAACCATTTTAGCTAAAAGATTATTGTTGAATTTAAAACCCTATCAGTTCCCTCTGAACATACAACTCTTTCACACTGCCTCAGTAAGGCAAAATCTAGCTACAATTAAAGTCTACAATTAAAATAATTTAAAAAATTCTGTTTTATGTATAAACTGATTTATAGCAGCAAGTTGTACAGTACATGAATGAGGCTTTATGCGAGAGAATCATCAGGCAGATAAGACCTGCAATGACTGTGCAGTTTGAGTATAACGGACAGGTGGGGCTACCTGGCACCTTATGGCTCAAACCTTGGGGCCGCCGCTGTTCTGAGCAGCTGATTGGCTGGTGCAATAAGCTCTTTCCTTTCCGGTCTCATAACAGGAGACCGTGCCTTTAAAGGTGAGGCAGAGGTAAGGCTGAACAGGTAAACCTGAAGCCAGGTTAATGCCAGTTTCATAACCACCCTCTTGCTAAATGTCAGCTTTCTGTTCTTATTAGAATCACTTGAATTATTTTCCCACGGTGGCCTGTGCCAGGCGGGCATATCTGTGGCTTATCAGGACAATGCCTGGAATGGCCTCTACACATCATCAAGGGATCTGCGGAATGCAAAGTGTCTGCATGCGTGTGTGTGTTGCATGAACCCGTGTGTGTGTTGCATGACCCTGTGTGTGTGTGTGTGTGTGTGTTATGGTAAGAGGCACAAAACCCTGTTTTAAAGAGGGTGAATTGGGCTTCTATATATAAACGAGAGGACAATGGGGGCCACGGTGTGGAATGCGAGAGGCTGTTGACATTGGGAGTAGGCCCACATGAGGGGGTTTCAGGTGACAGCTGACCGTGTGACAGCGCAGGGCGGAACATCTCAGCGTACCCCCTCTATGCCCCGGGGAGCACTGCTCGCCAGATTTCATCCGCAAAACCAGGAGCTTTTGTTTCAATAAATATTTCAATATTTAAGTTTACCTTCTCATAAAAAGGGTCTGTGCTGGACAGACACACTTGCATATTTTCGAAGATGTTTGCTATTTATAGAATAAGCATCTAGTGGCTGTGCAAGGGCCAATCACAGTTTCCTCCAAAAGCTTAAAAGAAAGGAGTGTGGCTCAGGAGTGAAGGCTCCTGTAATCCCTGTCCTGCAACGAACAAAGACTTAAAAAGCTTAACGATGAAAGCACACATTCCTTCCTGAGTGAAGATCATTCTTCTTACGTTTGCAACATTTATTCAGGGTAATTTTCTAGGTTTGGTGAAAATAATAATTTAAATAAATAAAACTATTATTATTTTTTTTTTTTAAAAGAGTAAATGCACCCACTGTCTCAGCCTGTCAGGGTGGGGCGGAGAAGCTGTGTCCAATCGTCATTTGCATAAATGAACGTACAATGTACAAATTAATTTGTGTAACTCGGATCATATTGTTAAACTAAACGTTGCACATCAAATATGAATCAAGATTCAGCAACTGCATGGCCTATTTATCACCTCAAATATTTTCAGAAACGTATTTTCGTGGACTATTTAGGTGGAATAAGAGAGTTTATGAACAGGACGCCACGTTGTTCCGGTTTTAAAACGTGGAGCCGAAACGAAAAGAAAGTAGTGGGTCTAACCAATCAGGTGCAGGCTGTTTCTGTTGTGGGCGACAACAATTATCCATATGACGATTTTTTACATACATGTATATAGTATACAATGTACTTGACATTGCGGTTTGTGTCGAGACATTAATTAATATGTAATCAGCGACATTAGATTAAAACACAAAGATCCGTTTCCGGGGCACGGAGTAGAGGAGGTGGTAGTGGAGGAAGGGAGGGTGCATTTTATGTATTGGGACGCACCCATGGCAGCAGGCTCTTCATGAAATCTTTCCAAATATTAATAAAAGCCGAATTAACTGCAGTGTTCAGGCCTGTTATTTTGATAATGAGGCACAATTAAAAATTATCCTGATTTGTTTCCCCATTTTACCAGAATGAGTTGCAATAATGAAGTAACAGAGCAGGAAGGCAAAGTGACAAATCACAGGACCCGATCTTCAGCATCCATCCTGACAAGGAACACTATGACAAATCACAGGACCCGATCTTCAGCATCCATCCTGACAAGGAACACTATGACAAATCACAGGACCCGATCTTCAGCTTCGTGTCCCACAAGGAACACAGAGTTCATTCCAATCGCTTATTTTTACTCCTTGCATCCTTTCCTCGCTCCTTAGCTCTGCCCAACGGAGGACGCGAGGAAAGGATGCAAGGACGGAGGAAACAAGGCAACATTCATTAGGCAAATGGAATATCCTTGCTCAATAGACGTCAGCGTCATATTTTGCTCACATGCTTAACTATAATGCTTTTTAGCTTATTTTTCCATAAATAATTTCCATGCTTTTGTTAGTTATAAAGAATGAGTGTCATTATGGATTAGCGCTTTATAATAAATGGAAAGGAACATTAAAATTGCATTTGTGTAGGGGTGTGCCTGCAGCATGGCAGGTGTGAAGAGTGGTGGATAATGTACACGTCACGCGTTCTGAGAAAAGGCGTCCGCAAAGGCTACACTTGTGTTTCCTCACTGAAGCATCCTCCGGGAGCCTCCTCATCCCCCACTCCTCGCTCCTCCGAGGAGCATTTAGCCGTTTGGAATGTCCTTAAAGATGGTGAACCTCGATCGATTTCTGGGTCAGACGAGGACCCGAGGAGAAGAGGACGGATAAAATAAGCGATTGGAATCCACCCTTATAACAAATGAAGGGAAAATAAGCCTCCTGAGGTCTGTGAGCTACATGTGAAAATCAATGAGTCACTACAGGATGTTTTTACAGTTACATTATAATGCAGCAGCCATAAACTATTGAGATATAATGACATTACAGTTAGTGGAGGCAAATTCCCTAACGGTCAAGATCTGGTTACTAAAGCATTAACTAACTAAACTTTCCCCTCAGCAGGTTGTGAGATAAAAATGCTGTCCGATATTGCCATTGTGATCCTGCATCTTGACTGGGATCATGTAGCGGTAATACATCTCGACACACACACACACACACACACACACACACACACACACACACACACACACACACACACACACACACACACACACACACACACACACACACACACACACACACACACACACACACACACACACACACACACACACACACACACACACACACACACACACACACACACACACACACACACACACACACACACACACACACACACACACACACACACAGTGTATAATCTGGTAAATATGCCTTGTGTTAATAACATTGTGGTAAATCATAATACATTGGGGAAAATCAAGGTAAACATGGTTAAACAGGGTAATCGTGGTAAAACACGATAATCAAGTTAAATTACGGTTATCATGGTAAAACAGGGTAATCACTTCTAACCCTAAAACACAACTCCCAACGCTAAACCTAACACACACACACAAACACCAAACTTTACTCCAGTTCAGTCATATTTATGTTGTATCTTCCAGTCTCATCCCACAATGCCTTGTAAAAACCTCCTGTCCGTGCTGTGTTTGGACAGTTTGAGCCTGGCCCTGGTTTTTCCTACAAAAGGTAGCGCTCACCTGGATGAGCTCATCTAGCCTGCTTTTAAAAGTGCAATGAAAGGTGGGTCACCTGAGTCACAGAGAGACGGCCTTGGTGCTGCTCTATATAAACAGAACTGAGGGTGATTCATAAAAAGTAGCCACTAGCAAAGAGCCGTGAGACAGTGCAAGTGTGAGTAATTCACAATACAATCACGATGGTCATAGCGACACTTTAAAAAAAAGTAACAAATGGTCATAAATGAGTCTAAAAATGCCCCAACAGGATGGGGCAATTATGCCCTTATCACCACGGAAACATTGTTACCTTTATGATTCAACACTTTTCGACAAAGTGAAATTCCACTCTGGCAAGGTGAGATTTTGAGATTTGAATTGTGAAACATTCCTTCCGGCGGGAATGATGACATACTCCACCTGTCAGCTCACCGCCCTTTTTGTTCATTGTCAGGTGATGTGGCTTTGAAGGGCAGAGACCGTGCAACGGGAAATGTCCCATTAAAGAGCTGTCAGAGCTCAATGAAAGACAACATCTAAGTCATAGTTCTATTTTCAAACTAAATACATTATGGGATGACCTTTCAAAAGCGTTATAGAAAGTTTTTTTTTTCTTATAAAATGTGAGGTAAAATGGATATATGGGGGAATCAGGCATCTTCTTAGTAAGGCCAGGCCTAAATGTAAATGTAGTGTAATGTCATGTAAAAGCCGGTATAATAAACACACAGACAACAGGAGAAATAAAAATACATATAGTGACTAAATGAAAGGGCAGACTCAAAGCTAGTCCTGTCCTGGGCTCAATGCTGGTCCTGTCCTGGGCTCAATGCCGAAAGGCCGGGCTCAAAGCTAGTCCTGTCCTGGGCTCAATGCTGAAAGGCCGGGCTCAAAGCTAGTCCTGTCCTGGGCTCAATGCTGAAAGGCCGGGCTCAAAGCTAGTCCTGTCCTGGGCTCAATGCTGAAAGGCCGGGTTCAAAGCTGGTCCTGTCCTGGACTCAAAGACCTCACACAGCCCCTCCCAGAGGGCAAACATCTCCCTCTGCTGAGTCACAACACAAAGATCCAGCCTTTAGCGCCGTTACCCCTGACGATGGCGAACACACCCTCCCCCGTGGGCCAGTAACAGAGGGGCAGTCCTACACAAAGCCTGGCGCCAGAAACCCACGAGACCACACAGGAACAGAGAGTCATCCAGGGTTACTACACACACACACACACACACACACACACACAATACAAATACACGTCTACTGGAACTCACTGGAGTGCTCCGCATTCTCCATTTACGGAGGGTTCATTCACATTTACGGATTTTACCCCTTCAGTGGGCTAAAATATGCCGCTGATAGTCTTGGTACATAACCAAATAGCAAATAGCTTGCATGATACCAATGATATACAGATCTGCCTAGAATTGTTATTTATATAATTTTATCAGCTGGTTCAAACTTCCATATGAATAAATCATAATGTCCCGTGAAAACTTTATCCATGTTTGTTAAGAATGACTAATAAATGGAGATACATGGACACTACGCAATTCTACTAGTGTTACCTGTCCTGCGCACTGTAGAACTGGCACAAGCTAGAGCCAAGATGGCTGACACAGCACAGCAAGATTACCCAGCCATTGCATCACACACAAGCAGAGCTATTGCACACAGACCTCATACTGAACACTGCCATCTGTGCAGACATGATTCTAAAGACTGTCTGCTGTACAAGCCCATGAAACTGTTCCACCAAACTGCCATCTGCTTCTGCTCGTAGGCGCTTGTCAGTGATGGCAAATTCTCAAAGCAGAAAGGCCAGGCTCAAATCGGAAAGGCCGGGCTCAAAGCAGAAAGGCCGGGCTTAAAGCAGAAAGGCGAGGCTCAAAGCAGAAAGGCCAGCTCAAAGCAAAAAGGCCGGGCTCAAAGCAGAAAGGCTGGGCTTAAAGCAGAAAGGCTGGGCTTAAAGCAGAAAGGCCAGGCTCAAAGCGGAAAGGCTGGGCTCAAAGTGGAAAGGCCAGGCTCAAAGCAAAAAGGCCGGGCTTAAAGCAGAAAGGCTGGGCTTAAAGCAGAAAGGCCGGGCTCAAAGCAAAAAGGCCGGGCTTAAAGCAGAAAGGCTGGGCTTAAAGCAGAAAGGCCAGGCTCAAAGCAAAAAGGCCGGGCTTAAAGCAGAAAGGCCAGGCTCAAAGCAGAAAGGCCAGGCTCAAAGCAGAAAGGCCAGGCTCAAAGCAGAAAGGCCGGGCTCAAAGTGGAAAGGCCGGGCTTAATCCCTAAAGAAATTCTCCATCCTCGCTTCCGTTTTTATCGTCCAACGGCATTGGCGTGTCAACGACATTGGAAATGACCTGGTTAAGCAGTGCTGATTAGTAGTCCGCAAGCAGATAGTGAAGCGACCACCACCATGTGATAATGAAAGACACCCTCAGAGTTAAGCAAACGGTCTCATTTATAGCTTTAGAGCGGTAACGTGATATTAGCGCTCTGTGGGCCCGAGGTGTATTTTCAGATTTTTTATATAAAGTGGAAATACATCTTGTATCCCTGGGCAGCATAATTATAGCCCTGTAAATAGGCTGTGGATATTTATATGTTTACGACACAATTTCTGGGTCAATAAATCCTCAAGACATACAGTCAAGCCGGAACGTCTGCACACCCCTTTCACCTTCTCCACGTTTTATTACGTTACAGACACATTCTACAATAGATTGAGTTCATTTTTTGTCTCAAAATTCTACACAAAATAGCCCATAATGACAAAGTGAAAACAGGTTTTTAGACATTTGTGCTAATTTATTAAAAATCTAAATGTAAAATATCATATGTACACAAGTGTTTGATATGACACCCAAAAGCGAGCTGAGGTGCATTTTGTTTCCACTAGTACTGCTTGAGATGTTTCTACAACTTAATTGGAGTCCACCTGTGATAAATTCAATTGATTGGACATGATTGGGGATTGCCAACACCTGCCTATATAAGGTCCCACAGTTGACAGTGCATGTCAGAGCAAACTCCAAGCCATGAGGTGAAAGGAATTATCTGCAGACCTCAGAAACAGGATTGTGTCAAGGCATAGATCTGGAGAAGGGTACGGAAAAATCTCTGCAGCTTTACAGGTCCCAAAGAGCACAGTGGCCACCATCATTCGTAAGAAGAAGTTTGGAACCACCAAGAATCTTCCAAGACCTGGCCGCCCGGCCAAACTGAGCAATCGGGGAAGACGGGCCTTGGCCAGGGAGGTGAGCAGGAACCCGAGGGTCACTCTGACAGAGCTCCAGCGTATCCTTGTGGAGATGGGAGAGCCTTTCAGAAGATCAACCATCCAGGCAGCACTCCACCAATCAGGCCTTTATGGTAGAGTGGCCAGACGGAAGCCCCTCCTTAGTAAAAGGCACATCACAGCCCGCTTGGAGTTTGCCAAAAGGCACCTAGAGGACTCTCAAACCATGAGAATCAAGATTCTCTGGTCTGATGAAACCAAAATTGAACTTTTTGGCCTGAATACCAAGCGTCACGTCTGGAGGAAACCAGGCACCGCTCATCACCTGGCTAATACCATCCCTACAGTGAAGCATGGCGGTGGCAGCATCATGATGTGCGGATGTTTTTCAGCAGCGGGAACGGGGCGACTAGTCCTGATAGAGGGAAAGATGAATGCAGCTAAGTACACCGAGATCCTTGAAGAAAACCTGCTCCAGGGCGCTCTGGACCTCAGACTGGGGCAAAGGTTTACCTTCCAACATGACAACGACCCGAAGCACACAGCCAAGAGAACAAAGGAGTGGCTTTGGAGAAAGTCTGTGCATGTCCTTGAGTGGCCCAGCCAGAGCCCAGACCTGAATCCAATTGAACATCTGTGGAAAGAGCTGAAAATGGCTGTGTACCAACGCTCCCCATTCAACTTGACGGAGCTTGCAAGGATATGCCAAGAGGAATGGGCAAAAATGTCCAGAAACAAGTGTGCCAAGCTCGTAGCGTCTTTCCCAAGACACCTTGAAGCTGTAATCGCTGCCAAAGGTGCAGCAACCAAGTATTAGGCTAAGGGTGTGTACAGATATGTAACCCCTAAATAACCTGTTTTTGTCAGTAAAATAAAATTGCATATTTTCTAAAAACCTGTTTTCACTTCGTCAGTATTGGCTATTGTGTGTAGATGTTTGAGGCAAAAAATGAACTCAATCTATTGTAGTAGAAGTCTGTAACGTAATAAAACGTGGAAAAGGTGAAATTCTGGGATTGCAATTGTTGTTTGAACAAAAGCCAGCATACACAGGGGTACCCCAGGACAGAACTTGAGAACCACTGACCTAAGCCTATCTGCAATTGCATCAGTTAATCTGAAGGATAAACAATGTTTCTGTAATATTCTGTAGTTGGGGCAGTGTGTGTGTGTGTGTGTGTGTGTGTGTGTGTCGTAGGCACACTGGGGCACCATGACCATGTTCCTGTAATGTTGTTGAAGGGGAGACTAATGGGTGAGATGCTGTAATGTTGTTGAAAGGGAGACTAATGGGTGAGATGCTGTAATGTTGTTGAAGGGGAGACTAATGGGTGAGATGCTGTAATGTTGTTGAAGGGGAGACTAATGGGTGAGATGCTGTAATGTTGTTGAAGGGGAGACTAATGGGTGAGGTGCTGTAATGTTGTTGAAGGGGAGACTAATGGGTGAGATGCTGTAATGTTGTTGAAGGGGAGACTAATGGGCGAGATGCTGTAATGTTGTTGAAGGGGAGACTAATGGGTGAGATGCTGTAATGTTGTTGAAGGGGAGACTAATGGGTGAGATGCTGTAATGTTGTTGAAGGGGAGACTAATGGGTGAGATGCTGTAATGTTGTTGAAGGGGAGACTAATGGGTGAGATGCTGTAATGTTGTTGA
Organism: Synaphobranchus kaupii; assembly: GCA_029718625.1. Lineage (NCBI taxonomy): Eukaryota > Metazoa > Chordata > Actinopteri > Anguilliformes > Synaphobranchidae > Synaphobranchus > Synaphobranchus kaupii. Next base: position 1,778,055 of record CM056388.1, read on the forward strand.
AGGGGAGACTAATGGGTGAGATGCTGTAATGTTGTTGAAGGGGAGACTAATGGGTGAGATGCTGTAATGTTGTTGAAGGGGAGACTAATGGGTGAGATGCTGTAATGTTGTTGAAGGGGAGACGAATGGGTGAGATGCTGTAATGTTGTTGAAGGGGAGACTAATGGGTGAGATGCTGTAATGTTGTTGAAGGGGAGACTAATGGGTGAGATGCTGTAATGTTGTTGAAGGGGAGACTAATGGGTGAGATGCTGTAATGTTGTTGAAGGGGAGACTAATGGGTGAGATGCTGTAATATGAGGAGCTGAGGTGGTGAGTCAGGCTCAGGACCCAATGGAGGGGAACAGCGGCACCGAGACGCTGCAGTGTGTGTTCAGCTGGGACCCGTCCTCCCGCTGGTGCCTGTGTGTGTGTGTGTGTTTACGTGTGTGTGTGTGTACGCCTGGGTGTGTGTGTGTGCGTGTGTGTCTGTGTGTGTGAGAGAGACGTAGGGGCACCATAAACATGTTGGCGTCACGGCAGCACCACCCAAACTCAGCTGCCTCACACACACACACACACACGATTGCATCAGTAAACAGACCTGCTTTTACGCAGTACACCAGGGGGGGCACAAGCTCAACACTGTTTTCCCGTAAACAAGCAGACTTTGGTAAGAGCAGTTACACTCCATTCCCAGGGAATCTGAGTAAGAGCCAGGCTGGCGACCTCCCTCAGCTCTGCTCACCGCCTCCCTTAGCTCCTCCCATAGCATACCTCAGCTCCTCCCACAGCCTCCCTCAGCTCCGCCCCTGGCCGCCACCTCAGTTAGCTCCACTCTTAGCGCCATGGTGGACAGTAGTCAGGAGGCAGCAGCGCAGCTGAACCCACTGGCCGCTCATAACACGTGTGACTCAGTCGAATGGACCACTGGACACGCGGGAGGAGCCGAGAGCTTGCGGACATCATCTCCCAGCGCTCTGACCACAGCTTCCTCATCTTCCTCATCTTCCTCTGCAAACATACGGGAGTCATCCACACCCCCCCCCCCCCCCCCCCCCCCCCTCAGGCCCACGCTTCCAGATGCTTCTTCCTGTCACCGTCAGAGGTGGGGAAACCAAAGTCTGTGTTTACCATCCATAGCACGTGTGTTTAGTCTGTCTTTTAATCGGTTAATAACACTTAAATAAGACCTGGAGCTCATACTCTCCTCATTTATCTAAAGATCAAGCAACAAACTACATTTAGCATTAATTCACAAGCTCCTCGTAAATAAAACAAGGGGATTTTTGGCAGGAGCAGTCTTCATAAATTCACAATTTCCTAGAAGCCCCCCCCCCCCCTTCCCCCAGTGCTGAGGATCTGCCCTGCATACAAAGTGGTTGTTGACTGCGGGTCACGTTATTGATAAATGACACAGTTAACACTGCTTCATGTACGAGCGCATTGTGTGTTGTCATACTCTAACAGGAGCATATCAGAAATAGTTGTGGTGAATAGATGTTCGGTGTTTATTAGGCCTGAAGCCTTCCTTGATTCTTAGATGCCTGCAGTGGCATTCAAATCCAATAGTGGGCGCTGAAGAAAAAGCCCTCGGCTATTTTTAAGAGTTCCATTCTGATCGCGGCAGCCAGTTACCTTGCATGAGCTACACGTGTCGCAGACACATGCGTGTGCGTGTGCATGTGCAGGCCTCGTCTCTTCACACACTGGCCAACCTTTTGGCATGGTTCGGACACAGCGAGAGTTCGGACTCAACGAGGGATCGGAGGTATTTCGGACACAGCGAGGGTTATGAGGTTTTCGGAGAGAGCGCTGTCAGTGTTGTGGCGTAACGGGGCCAGCGAGTTAAACTACAAACAAGGACGAGCTTCAGAAATGAACCAGTGTCCAAACAGAGAGACACTGACATCACTCACAGGAGAAAGAAAGCCGGAATAAACACTTCCTGTACAGGTTTTAGAGATAGTATGGAAATAGCATGTCACGCTAACCTTCAGCGAGGCCGCTGTGGCGAGATTAGCGGTATGAGCTTGTGCCCTTGGAGAGCCACAGGGAGTGCAGGGTTTCTCTCTTCTGAAGCATTCGATTGATCAGTGAAAATGACGCCATTGCACTGTCAAACTCCTCTCACCTGGATTCTCTGGTCTGAACTGGTTGCTTATTTTAAGGTGAAAACAAATGCCTCCAGACCCTGTAACTCTCCAAGGGCCAAAAGTCAACACCCCTGGTCTAGATTAACGTAAAGTTTATCTCTGTAAAATTCACGTAAAGTGAATTCCAATATATTTAAAGTTTTACCTTACCAACTCTATTGATTTTTGTAAATGTATGCTAATTCCAAATTTGATGCCTTCAACACGTTCCAAAAATGTTGGGACAGGGGTAAAAAAAGACATGGATAAAAACATTCCACAGGTAAACAGGTGATGCTGTCATGACTGGGTATACAAGGATATCAAAGGACCCCTGATATCTTATTTTCAGGTACTCTTACAAGTGATACTATAACCTCTCTGTATTTGAATGAATCTATATGGGAATTGGGGGGTGGGACTAGATTAAGCCGTAAATTATTCAGAAATGGTATGGATCACATGGCTGGCTAAATGGCTCTAAGTCATCAAGGGTCTGAGGTATCAAACTAGCCTGAAACCACCACTCTGCTGCCAGATATGCAGTATATATGGATGGATCACTTTAAGGGTTGTTTCTCCTGACTCATTTTCCTATTTCCTATTGACCTCTATGGAAAAATAAGTCAGGAGAAACAACCCTTCAAGTTATCCATCCGTATCTACTGCATATCTGGTAGCAGAGTGACAGTTTGAGGGTTTGTATCGCATTTTTTGCATCCTATAACAAAGCAGGTGCTCTATACCGGAAATCTCCCAGTAAACAGCAAATTACACTGAAGGAAACTAACATACAGTGATGCTCAGTGTTTAAAGTCCACAGCAGCCATTTTGATTCTGCCTTTAAGATAGAAGTGTAAATGTGCCCCAGCAGGAAAGTAAAGGTGTTTCTCACAAACAAAGGAAGAACTTTCTTTGAGCCTCCACCTAGCTAGTTTTATTGGCAGGTTTGACAGTTTGCATTTTCAAGTTTGAATTCTGTCAGGTTTTTTGTGTGATCACATGGAAATGGTAATGTAAATGGAAACAATGCCATTGGATTTAACATGTCATCCTTGTGTCACAAAAACATGAAAATGAAATGTTAAATGGCAAATTGAGTCATTTCCTTTTTGTGATGGATCATGCGATTACAATAAGAAACTACAAATTCAAAGGCGGTTTTTCCTTTAAATTATGACAGGGTTGTGTCGTAGAGGGCGAGGAAATGTGAAATGGATTTGCATCTAAATTTTCAAATAAAGTGCGTACACTAACTTGAAAATTAAAACGCAAAGCGGCCTTTTGCATTTTCATTAGAATTTTGGCGCGGATATGCTTCCACAGTTTTCACTGCGAATCAGCACTTAATTAAAGCAGGTAATTACAGAGATGGCTCACCTCACCTGGTTTCCCAGGTGTATGGATTGGTTCCATATTTTTGGGGTGACCACAAACACCATGCTTCCATAGAAAACCAGCAGAGCCTGTGAATCCAGGTCTTGGGCTGGCCCAGTCTGATATAAACATAGAGAGACAATGCAGCTCATTACCATGTGTGCGCATACCGGGAATTACCAATAGGTGGCAGTGTTTTGAAATCTGAAATAAGTTCATTGTTTCAGCAAAATTGATGCGGGACATGCCCGTACATGTCTCTTTCACTTGTTGTGCCTGTTATGTGCCTTGACACCTGCAACGAATTGTGCAATAAACTAATATTTTAATTATTATAAATAAAACTGAATGGTGGATGTGTCATGAATGTCCATGAAGCACATTTTATAAAGTATTTGTTGGAATAGGCTTCACAGCATACCCCCCGACAGCAAGTCAACAGCAACAGTGTAAAGAAAAATACCCTTATGGAAAATAAGATTGCATTCATAATCACGTCAACGGTGAAACGTCTGCTCTGATGTACACATAAAAGTAAATTAAAGTGCACTTGCAAAAGTACTGTTTGCATGTGATCCCATCTAAACTTATAAAAACACGTCTGAATAAACCACAGCTCTGGAAATAAAAATTGTGGGACTGCACCACAACGCTGAATAACACTGAACAGATATCTACATTTAAACCCACTACTGTTACATAACTTCTAAATAGTCAGAACTTGCTCGACTGATCAGGTGTGCAGGTCTAGGGATATACAGTATAAATGACGATGTTAAACGTAGAGACTGCGTGGTTGTGTATCAGTCACGTAGGACAACATCACCGTTTTAAACATTGAAGGTTCGCGTCTGGGAAATATTAAATCAGCCTTCTCCGAACCTTTTTGCTAGCCCTCCCATCTACCCACACACCGCTTATGTATTCGTCAAATAACCGGTGATGCATTCCACACAAGATGACGTAGGGTGGGAGGGTTTAAGAGCCTCCGACTATAAAGTCCGACTCCTCCTGACTTTTCATTCATATTTCTGCACGGCATTGTTGCGCACGCGCCGCGAAGCTCCCTTCTCCGGGACACAGCGTGAAAACGCAGCCGATAACCCGATCATAAAAATTACCGAGGTCGGTAAAACTGCACGACAAAAAAAAAAAGAAGAAGTAAATAACCGTTCAAGGTTAAACCATGAAAATGTCAGCGACCGAGCTTTCCAAGATTCTGAAAGAAGGAGAATTGGAGAAGAGAAGTGACAACCTTCTTCAGTTTTGGAGGAGGAAGACGTGCGTGCTCACCGCGGACAGCCTGAACATCTACGCCGACAGCCAGAAGAAGTCCAAGAGCAAGGAGCTCAAACTGCAGGCCATTAAGAAGGTGGACTGCGTGGAGCGCTCCGGCAAATTCGTTTACTTCACAATCGTCACTACGGAAGATAAAGAGATGGACTTCAGGTGCTCGAGCGAAGACGGCGGTTGGAATGCGGTCATCACAATGGCTCTGATTGACTTTCAGAACAGAAAAGCCATTGAGGATTTTAAAACGCGACAGGAGACCGAGCGCACGTCACCAGGTCCGCAGGAGAGGCGGTTGGCCAGAGCTCCGTGAGCGGGACTTACCTGAATCCAGCGAATGCAATTGGTGAGTCGCGAAACTGCAACCTTGCGTCTACCAGAAGCATATGAAAGATGAAAATTTATGTGACCATGAGAATAATAGGTAGAGTGTCCCGTTTTGCCACCAAAGAACTTCAACTGGCTTCACATGGTGGCGTTTTGGTGCGCTTCCCTGTGCGCGTTTGGCATCCCAACCGGGCAGTACTGTAACGCACGTGTAAACGTTTTAACCGATCATTTTGTTTAGTTATTGATATAATTAAATAGGAATGTGTTATATAGTAGTGTATTTGCAAGAGTATTTTAGATGTATCCTATTGAAAAGCGTTACATTCACAGTCACCGAAATTACACATAACATATACAATGGCTTCAAACAACCCAGAGCATAGCTATAGGCTACTTGCCTTAATTCATGTACAGCCTATTTATATTGCGATGTATTAAATATCGATTATGTTTTCATGTTTTATTTTTTATTTTTGTACAGAGTTACGCATGGACGCTGCAGTAAAGTTGGACCAAACAAAAGCGACAATAGCTCGGAAGATGAAGGATAGCACTGGACACAGACGCGCGTCCTCCAACAACTTCCAGTTGCCCATTTCGGAAAGATTCGAATGAGAGACCGTTTCAAAAGGAAAGCGGCGAAGGATAAGGACTGAATTCTACACCACTTGAGCTTACATTCAAGTAGGCCTACATAGATGGGAAAAAATGCTTCACGGACGGCAGTAGAAATGTGTTAATTTATTCTTTGCAGAAGCTTTCTTTTTGCTTACAAAAGTATTAAGTTATTTTTTATTTTGATGTATATTTATTTAAATAAATATTTTATAAAGCCTGCACGTTTGTCAGTCTGTACATGAATACTAAACATATCGAGAGTATATCTGGATTCAGAAATGGAACTGAAAGTGGTGCTACTTCGTCGTAAAAGGTTTGTCCAAATAACAAAAAAATTATAGTGTTATCCTTAATTTAAAGATTTGTAGTATACCCAATAAGATTATTTTAAAGAAGTCAATGATGAGAGGAACAGAACAAATCTTTATCCTTTAACCCCACCTTTAGCAAAGCTTTATATATGGGGGACTTTTGAGATCACAGGCTTTCTGCTTTCTTATCAGTTAGAACATAGTGGCAATATCCCATAAATCCATTTGGTTTTCATAGCCTTGTTGTATGACTCATTTACGTTGTAAGGGCTTATCAGACGAGTGCAGCCGTTTGAAAAGATATGCGTTACCTTTGAAGGTGCCATTATTGCAGGTGTGTTGGCCACCTTCCGCCTCCAACTGATTACTGTGATTGACAGTTACCGTGTTTAGGAAGCAATTAAACACTGCACTGAAGACTAAAAAGGCAGTACAAAGGTAGTAGTACAAGTTCTCTCCAGATCAAAGGATGAGACCTTAGCACAGGAAGACACACCTGTAAATGGATTAATCATAAATTCCTGTAGAGGAACCTTAAACAAAAGGATTGGCCACTATTTAAGTCATAGTACATTCATCACCATGGATACTGCTTATCCACTTATACATGAGATACAGATACAGCCCGCATTCCTTGTCTTGTGAATGATCTATGTCTGCAACATTAAACATTTAATCTTTGCATGCTGGGTAATATAGTTTCCGCTTCATCAGTGCAGCACAGACGCAATTTTTTGGGGTTTCTCCACAGGTGCGCTGTGTTACTAAAGAGCTACACCAGTGATAAGTACATATAAAGCACTGAACATACTGCACATATCAGGGGTAGAGCGCATTATTCCACAAATCTACAGCCTTTCCCCCAGCTTCAGTCACATAACATTGACCCAAGATTCCCCCAGCTTCAGTCACATAACATTGACCCAGGATTCCCCCAGCTTCAGTCACATAACATTGACCCAGGATTCAAACCCAGGATTCAAATCAACACCTGTCCTTAACTTTGACTTAAATAAAGGCAGGTGAAACTTTTTTTTCCAAGTGCAGTTTGGCAAGTGCTGAAATGACCAATCTCTGCTCACACAAAAAGAGATTAAAGGAACACGTTCATGTATCTGCAGGTCAAAGGTAAGGATACATATTTGAAGCAAGGCCCATTGACTTTTTTCCCCCCTTCATTGCTGTTAAGTGCGACTGTAGCCATGTCCTGCTAATCTAGTGTCTTTAGCTGCCCCTGCTAGTGCGGAGAATAGCCTCCCGGGTGTTGGCTTTGTCTCTTCCATATAAAGAGCTGAACAGGAAAGCCCCAGTGACAGTAGGGAGGGGGTGTCGGAGTGCGCCGGCTTTGAAGCCGGATCCGGATACAATGAGGATCAAAGATTCTGTTGATCTGAGGAGCGATATATTCCAGCCCCTGGGGGGGGGTTAAATATCCGCGTCTCTTAAACAGGACTCAGCCTGACTGTCATTGCGTGATTTTCCGTGTGACCGCACGGCTATACAATTCCGAAAAACCCTGGAAAATCCTGTTTCGGCAGGCAGAGTTGTCGGATGCATTTCACAAAGCGTTTCCAAGCCGTGACCTTTGACCTTGGGTTCAATATCCCATCCTTTCTTCTAGCTCGATAGGACCTGCAACAAGGCGGAATCGCAGTGTTCCCTTAAAAAAAACATTGACATTTTTTTCCATGGGTCCACAATGATTAACCTCACACCTGAACTCCCTGAAAGGGGAAGTGGAGGCAGTGAAGGTCAGAAAGGGGAAGTGGAGGCAGTGAAGGTCAGAAAGGGGGAAGTGGAGGCAGTGAAGGTCAGAAAGGGGAAGTGGAGACAGTGAAGGTCAGAAAGGGGAAGTGGAGGCAGTGAAGGTCAGATTTTATGGTGAGCTCTTGCGAGACCAAGTCTGAACTACATAAATATGACCACAAAACCTTTCAACCACGAGAGCGTTCATTCAGTGAAATTCACCTTTCCGATGGGGGACAGAGAGCAGTGTGTAGACCTGGGTGCCTCATTCTGTTAAGGCACCACACGCTGGCCTGCATGGATGAGCTCCATGGCCTCGGATCGAATCCGGACCGTGCCAGTGCCGACTGTGGCCTGTAGCTCCGTAGGGCGGCACGTGATGGCCGACTGCATTGCCCAGGGAAAGGGAAGGATCCATCAGATAGGGTTCCATGTGCATTGCTCTCTAGCGACCCCTACTGGTCGATCGGGTGCCCGCAGATTGCAGTCAAAGCCGCATATGAAAGGTCCCTCCTCCAACTCCGCTCCGTGCAAGCTTCGCTGTAGTCTGCGGTGTGAAAAGAAGCAGCTGGCGACACTACGCGGGTGTTTCCTGTCCTGAATCGGCAGTGGGGTTCACACACGAACGTGTCTGTGGTTGCAAATGAAAATTGTCAGTGTGTTAATAATTCATGCAATTTGTTGGCATGAAGTCATTTTTTCCCCTGCCACAGGGACCAGTGGTAGACTATCATACCTTTTCTATCATGCTGTGGTAAAAACAAAGACTATACTTAATAGTGTGCTGTTAATTTAATTAAGTTAATTTCATAGGGGTCTGAAAAATGAGCCAAAATGCCTAATTTCTGAGCCCTTGGCAATGGAACTCAGTATCGGGCCTTTTATGAATGACACTGGGTTGGTAACTGGACGAGATCCAGAGGGCAAAGCCACACCCACGTAGGTAATGAAACCAATGAAATGAAAGAGAAAGAAGCCACGGCACCGCCCTATAGAATGTGGTTGAGTGAGAGCAAACGCAAGGGGATTTCCGTAGGTGTGTCGTCCGGGAACATGTGAAATTATGCTTACATTCAGGCACTTCAGCAGACGCCCGTATCCAGAGAGATGTACAATTCAGCGCCTGTAGCAAGCCTAGAAGAACAGTGCTGGACTAGAAAAAATAAAATAAATGTTTTTTAAATCGATGAAGCCACAGACAAATCTGAGTCAACTCTAGAGACTAAAGTGAGATCAAGGGCGAGATGAAGTAGCACAACAGCACAGAAACAAATGTATTTATTTCAGTGTAGTGTAATGATTAGGGTTCAACGCAGAGATTGCATTCAGTTCCCAGTTGGGCCACTGCCATTGTACCCTTCCACAAGGCACTTAACCTGAACTCATTCATAGTATATAAAACAATGTGAGCTGTGTCCCCTGAACACAATGTATGCTGTGTGTTAATCCCATAGAGTCCAGCTAGCAGTTAATCTTGGAGTCAAGAAGGGGGTTAGGGTTTTTATATAGTGTTTAATCAGTGCCGGCCGTCCTATATGTAAGATACGTTTATATGTAAAATACGCACTGCAAAAAGGGCCCCAACACCTCACAGGAAAGGGCCCCAACACCTCACAGGAAAGGGCCCCAACACCTCACAGGAAAGGGCCCCAACACCTCACAGGAAAGGGACTTCTGACTTGCGCAGCGAGAGCTAAATGCTGAAAACCTTTACATCTCTTTTTTAAATGCATTGAGCACTTTCGAATGTGATTCTGCAAATAAACTGCTGCTAAAGCTAATTTTGACTCTTCTTTTAGAAGAAAAAAAAGAAAACATTGTCCGGACGGACAGCAAGTTCTCTTGCTTTGAAGGTCAAGGAGCGGAAATGTTTCTTATCAGAGAGATAAGACTCGCCTACGCAGCCTCTTGGGACCTGGGAACCGTCACGCAGTAAGCCCTCGTGTCATTTGCACGCTTAGCACTTTCCTAGATTCACAAGCTCAGGAAACACAATCACATGGCTATCAGCGCTAATGCACAACTTGGCCAATGTACGCTATATCAAACAGCAAGAGAGTCAACAGTCTAAATTAAACACTAACACAGGATATGCAACCACAAAGACCGAAGTATTTAAGAGTCTTAAGCAACTGGATGTGAAAGAATCAAAACATCTGCTCATTATATAGTGGAGAATATTTTGAAAACTAAATAAAATTAGGTTAACAGATGCGCGGGGGGGGGGGGGGGGGGGGGGGGGGATAACATGCACAAAACCTATAAAATAAATCTTAATATCATCTGTATGTTTCAGACCTGGCACAAATAATTATGCGAGACACTGATCATTAAGACAACAATATAATTCCTGTTATATTTTAATCACATTTTTGTTAATAACGTTATTGTTTTGTTGAAAATTGTCAGCGACCGGCACAAGTGTTGTCAGAATTTATCAGCATCTGAAGAGTTAACGTGACTTGAAACATGTACTTTACCCAGGTCTTTTGCATACCTGGGTCGATTACCTTCTACAGAAGGTATGTGTCACAGATAGACTTGTGAATCTTTACAGTAAACTGCGCTGGACTTGATCCTTTATGCATAAATTCCTCTGTTCCAAACTGCTCTTCTGATGCAATCTGCTGCAGTTTACAGGAAAAACCCTGAAGAAGAGTCCATTCCCAAGGTCTCTGTTCACTATAACCTGTAACTCAGTCATCCACTCCCAGAGAAGCATCACACTGCAAAACATGTCTGTCTTAAGTGTTTTAATCTTGTAATGAGACTTTAAATCTTTTTTTTTTCTCCCCTCTCAAGTAGAAAGTATCAGCTTGTTTTAAGTTACTTTTTGCTTGACAAGTGAAATTATTTTACCCCACTGGCAAATCTTGAAATGAGTAAGCTCTTGAAACTCTCTCACCTCATTGGCAATATTTTTGTCTTATTTAGGAATATAAGTAATATTTTAATAGGCTCCAGCCCACGGGACCTTGACCAGGAATAAACGGGTTAGATAATGGATGGATGGAAGTAAGATTTTAAGTCTAAATATAACAAAAATGCTTGTTAAGACACTTATTTTTTTGGATTTTGCAGTGCACGGTACTGGCCAGAATCAAAGAGCTTAGTATGGCCAGAGTCATTGAAGCTGGGGTTTAGTAACAGCGCGTAACTGTGTGTGTAATCAGTGTGCGGTCATTCTCTGTGGTGGATCAGTGTTCATCGGTTTATCTCAGGTTAAAATACCACACTGCAGGTATTGTATGAGGCACTTCAGGGGAAAAGTTAAAGGGACTGTATTCATTTTGAAAACTGTTCATTTGACTGGGGGGTATATGTAAAGGTTCTGCACTCGTATCAGGGTTTGTTTTATTGCACAGAATAGCAAATAACAGCACAGAACAGCAAAGAACAGTTGACCAGGACAGACAGTAGAGACAAACCTAGACTTGGGGTGATCAAGACCAGGCTTGACATAGCGCTGGATAATCTCTAGACTGTTGGAAAAAATGACAAACCCAGGTGGACCGTTCTAGTCTATGTTCTGATTTTCCAAAAGCAAGATGTATATTTGAAAAGAGATCTACAGATTTATATAAAGGGGGGGGGGGGGAGGGGGCTCAGACTGCAACCATCTCTTCCTGAAAGATGGTCTAAGTGGGACAGCGACCGCAATGACTTGGACAGTCTGCGCTCACCTGTTCACAGGTGAAGGTGTGACTCCACTGCGTTCCTGAGGCCTTAGCACACTGATCTTTGGACGAGAATGCTTTGCCCTGAAAGAAAGGGGGGGGGCATGTCCTTCGGGCGGCCTACAGAAGGCCTGCCGCTCACCTGGAGACCGCCGCGTGGGAGCGGCCTCCAGTGACGGAACATTCCCGGAATGTTGGAATGACATCAGTCACAGCCGCTCACTGACACAATGGACTAGACGCACGTAATGCTTCACAAACTATGCGAACCCATGCAGTTTAGCCTAAAGGGTTCCCCCTCAGCTGATGATGTACGGTGATTATCTCTGGTTCAAAAAGGTCTAGGAAGCCGCACGCAACTGGATGCTAAATGTTGGTTGCCATGGAAATGCTCTTGCGTTTTCCAAAAAGTTAAGCTTTTTCCTGGGTCATCTCATGTCCATATTAGCAAGCAATCAGACAGAGGCCCACTAGCATCCCCGAGTTAGCGCAGCTGTTGGTCCAGCAACTGCAACTTAGGTTTAGGCCCAAAATGGAATAAACAGTGATGCTTTGATAATCGTTACTCATATGAAGCAGTGCTCTTCTCTGTGGTTATATGCCAACAACAACAAGGAAAAACATGCTCTGGAGAGACATTCCATACAAAGGTCACTTCTGCTTCATGATGAGAGAAAACATCCAAAACACTGAATAAAAAGAGAGAAATTAGTCTTTGCTTTTTGTAGATGCAGTCTGCAGACCGTTACTCTTTAGGATCACAGCAGAACGAGTCCGGTCTACATCATTAAAGCACAGTCCTGGATTACAGGAGGGGGCACATTGAAATTGTGCATCGTGATCTACGGGCAAAATAAGCACACAGAGACACAGGCCTGGGGGAGATGGGAGCGGTAATTCCAGACGGCGTTCCCAAGCGGTTTTCAGAGAGACTCACACAGACAGGGCAGGCTGCAAAGCCCCATGGGAAAAAATCTGAATGAGTCGCCCAGACCTACACCGTCTGGTCGGGGTCTTACAGCGATTACCACAGAGAGGCCAGGTTACCGTTGGCGTTGGCGTGGGCGTGTGAACGCACCGTGAACAGCTTCTCTCACACCTCGATTACAAAACACAAAAGGCTCGACCACATTGTCCAGTTTGAGACGATGGTCTCTCCTGACAATGTGAGACGTGTAGAGCAGTGCTCTGGGGATTAAGAGGATTTCTGAGTCTGGACTTAAGTCTACAGAGACGGGACACTCACTGAACACACTGCAGGACTGTACAACAGAAATACTCAAGCACACACTGAAAATAAATAACGATGTTGCTGCGGACACAGCGTATTGAAGACGGTGTCCAGGATTCCTAAGTCTTCATGTCTACATTGACACTTTTTACTTTTTATTTATTTATTAAAATTTTAAAGAGTGGAGTAGTTGAGAAAGCAGAGCTAAGCGGTGAGTCGGAGCTGAGCAAGACTAAAGCAATGGCTCTCAGCCATAATAACCACAATAATAGACAATGAACATTCAGGGTAAAGTACTCCTGGTTACTGGACAACAGAAGAGATTCAAAGCAATGGTTATCTTAACAGTCACAATGAGGGAGGGAGAGAGAGAGGGGGGAGAGAGAGAGAAATGCAGAATTCCCCTCACTACCAACTCTGATAAACTGTTTAAGTCACGGGACCCTGTACAGTATTTCAAAAATGAAAAGCCTTTAAAAAATGAAAAAAAAAAAAAAAAGTATATATCACCTGACAAACTGTGAAACTGAGCCTGATCTCTAGCTCTCCAGTACTCTACCTCCATAAGCAGGCTCATCTCTGGTGGCATGTGTGCCTGGGTTTTGGACGGTGAAAACCAGAAACACAGTGCAAACAGTGGCACTGAGAGCGACTGAAACTACCCAGCTTTAAAAACATATGAAGAAAAAGCACCGCATTCAAGTGAAATCTACAATTAAACGGATGGGTCCAGTTACAGAATGAGAGTTTGTTCTGTAGAATTTCTCCCAAAACACACAAATTATGGGTGGAAGGGACTTCCCGCTTAAAGAAAGGAAGTATAAGTTGGAAAACTCCTCCTTCGCATTTCAGTACATATCGATCCCCCTATACTGGTCTCATCTCCCATTCTGCAGGGAGTACAGAGCATTTAAAACAGGGAGCAGTCTGCTATGATGTCATTTATGTCTGTGTGGACTCTGAGGACATGTAGTTTTTTTGGTGACTATAGTATTATTATAGTCTACAGTATTGCTATATTTTAAACCTTTTCACCTTTACCTTGTTGGCTTTCACATTAAGCGTATTCAATCTTAAATTTGAAATTCTTTTAAAGTTTGACTACGAGAAACGCAGCTGGTTTAAGCTGACATCACCGCAGGAAGTCCTATTCCAAAAACCTCAGGAAATGATCTAGCAAACTACTAATGGTCTATTTTGAGGGTGAATGCGAGTTGAATGTGATTGAGTGCTTGGGAATTCTGTGGTTACGAGTGTGTCGTCCACTAAACACACATCCTCGCTGCATTAACGGCAGCTGTTATGGCAGGTGAATGATTTTCCGGTTGGTATGTGGGCAGGTTGTCTTTTGGGACTGGAGATGGAAATGCGGTGTCAAGTGTCATGGAGTGGAGTGGCAGGTGCAGACACACACAGTCTTATACAGTCACACACCCCTTGAAGCTGCTCGAAGACCTACAAAATAAAGTTGCATGCAGTTTTGAATCTTTCACAGCCTTTACCGCTCATTTGTTGAGGTTTACTTTTTTAAACTTTAATTGACATCAACTGAAAACCCATTTGTCTTTTTACAGTGGGGATCTGTGGAAGCCACAGTGGGCAGATGTAGTGAGTCTGTTTTTGCAGGAATTTGGCCAGAACACCGCTACTCTTTCAACAACAAAAAGCACCACAGGATTATTAATGTCCACAGCGAGCTGACCTCGGTTTAACGGTGAAAGATGGACATGGCGCATTGGGAAGGCGGTGATGTCACAGGATGAAAGCAGTAAAGAGGGTCCCTGCTGGGGGACCCCTGGGGTAAAGGCTGGAGGACTTCCTGTTGCTCGTGCCTGTTTTTCTTTTTCTTTAATCAGGGTTCCGGCAGGAAGCTAAACTGGTTGGATGGGAGGGGTTTTGCATTCAGCAGCGGCTGGATAAAACACAGGAATAAAGGTGGAATTTCTGGAGATGAGTCATCTTATCTTCCCCATGCACGCAGGTGCTCTCAGAGCCTGGAGAGCACAGGATTACAGCGCTCTGCTAATCCCATCTCATCGCTGCAAAAATCGCCTGGCTGCAAAGGATTGTGGGAGAAACCGGAGCCCGAATAAAGAGGTCCTTGATCTATCTGTGCGGCCGGCGAACACTCAACGGGAAAGGGCGCAAGGCGCTGTGACGGGATCAGCGCTTCTACGCCAACGTAAAACCCGATGGCACGACACGCAAAATGAACACAGATGTTTGTCGTCTCGTCTCGTTCTCTTTCACTCTTTCTACAGTCTATATAAAATACTCTCTCGCACACACACACACATGGCAGGCTCACAGAAACACACACACACACACACACACACACACACACACACACACACACACACACACACACATACTTTCTCTTTGCGAGAGAGAGGAACACAGTCCTCACTGATTGAGAAGGCCTTCATTATAACAGAACCATTCCACAGTCTCTGGCTGTCTGCCTCCATAGCTGCTGAGATATGAACAAATGGATTAGAAACACATCACTCCCTCCCCCCGATCTTATAAAAATATGTGGACTCATCTGAGCCTCCCACCTCAAAGTACAAAGCAAACTAAAGAAATTAATAAAATAACACAGGGAAGCAGATTTGTGGGGGTTTGGGGTACGCTTGGGCGTGGCAGTACATAACAGGGATGTGTAGTCGGGGTAGGCATAGTAGGTGACGCAATCTTGTGAAAATCTAAAATGGACAAAGAAAAAATAAAATTGACTTAAATTGTGCATAATTGTTCATTATTCTTTACTTCTCAAACAATTTCTACATAATGTAATTTCTTTTTTCTTGATTATGTGAATACCAGTAATATTCTGTGAGGGGTGTGGTTTGTGAGGGGTGTGGGGAAGACATGCCCATAAAATGCTCCAGGGCTGTTCTGATCCTTATCTGTGTTTTTTTTTACAACCATCTATTTCTGATCAGGGCTTGATGTCATATTCAATGTCATATTCTCAGGAAAATGAGGCCAAAAAGTACTCAATGTGTAAATTCCAGCGATGACGCTTGGTTGGACATGCCGAGCGCTAAGTCAACTTACTGTAAAAGGGCAATTTTGAAAAGGTTTCACAACATCAAGTCAAGGCAAGGTTTCAGTCTGTGTGTGTAGAAATATATGTGTCAACATGCGTGCATGTATGTACAGTGGCTTCAGAAAGTATTCATACCCCATTGATTATTTCTCATTCTGCTGTGTTGTAAAGTCAAATTAAAACATATTTACATGGGAATTTTTTTGTACTGCTGTAGAAGTAATTCTCTATAATGTGCAAATTAAATAAAGTATTTAGATATTGTCAGGATTATATAAAAAATGTAAAACTGAAATATCACATTTACATAAGTATTGCTTTAACATATTTTTAAAGTATTATATTTAATATTTGGTAGCATATCCTTTGCATGCTGTTACTTCCTGATGTCTGTGACCCATCAGCATCAAAAGATCACAGACATCAGGAAGTCATGGCATGCAAAGGATATGCGACCTAGTATTAAAAATTATTAATTTATTCTACATTATGTTAAACTGTCCAATATGTCAATATCACACATTGACCTCTGATCGAAAATGGGGGGAGACTACGTTCAAAAGGTTCTATAATTTCTAAGTGGTTCATTCAATATGGATGGAAATACCCTCAAATTAAAGCCGACAGTCTGCACTTCAACCTCATTGTCATTGTATCCTTTCAAACTCAAAGTGCTAGAGTACAGAAACAAAATAACAAATAATGTGTCACTGTCCAATGAATTATGGTGCTCACTATGTATGTGTGTGTGTGTGTCTGTGCGTGTGTGTGTGCACGTGTTTCTGTGTCTGTGTGTACGCGTTTGTGTGTTTGCGTGTATGTGCGTCTGCTTGTGTCTACTTGTGTGTGAGCATGTTTGTGTGTCTGTGTGTTTGTGTCAGTGAGTGAGTGAAAGCGTGAGAGTGTGTGTGTGCGCGTCTGCGTGTATATGTGTGTGTGTTTTGTACACAAGGCTGAGTTTCCAGTGCTCTTCACTCTTGATCCCAAACACAGCCGGCGGGTGTGTGTGTATGTGTGTGTGGAGGCAGAGGAGAAGCCTTTATCTTTGAGGTTATAAATAATTGAAAAATGACGCGTTTGTCCTCTGCACAGTTTTCTAAAAGGTCAGGTCTACCACACTCCAGGCTCTGGTACAGTCACATCGCACAAAGGGCCAGTGTGTGGTCTGGCACAAAGGCAAGCGTACGAAAATAAGGACCAAACTGTATTTTGGGCTCCAGATTTCACAGTCTGGGCTGTGATCCAGAACCCCTCCAATTACATATGATCTATGCAGCACGAGAACAAAAAACTGTCTTCAGCCCAAGTGCTGGAGTAAGAAACTCAATATTCTTACTGTGGCTTTTTAGAGAACGTAGCTCTTTTAAATTTGTCACATTTAAATTTGCCAATCCCTTATATTTAACAACGCCCGCAACTGGGTGGCAAAGCTATCCCCTGATGTTACTATTAACAGGGTTCCAAGCATTTAGCTCGGTCTGTCCGTCTCTCTCTCCGTCCATCCGTCCTACCACAAGAGGAAGATGCAGACTCAAAGCAGTGCAGGTTTGCATTATGTTTTCTTGGTTCCTGTCATATTTTAATTTGTAGTCGTGACGTAAAAATATGACTCCAGTCCTTTCGGATGACAAAAAATATAAATACCGCTCCATGTAAATAACGTGTGCTGCTTTATATGCAATGAGAGTGATTCTCTTCATGTATAATATATGGAAATATCTGATCACATCCGTCATGTTAGTCTAGTACACAAAGCCAAAAAATGAAATGCCACTAGGGTTGCAAATGGAGGGACTTTTCCAGGCAGAACCACTCCCTGTAAAACTCTCATGCTTAGACAAAGCTAATAAAACACAGAAATGTGCTTGACAGGCCATTTCTGGAGGGAAAGTTTCTGTGGCACCATGGTACCAGGGTATGACACCACACAAATTGAATCTGGGGAAGATTGGCCAGATTCTCCAGGGTCTCTTTCTGATGATGAAGCTAGCTGTGGTTGAGATAAAAAATTTCAACTTGACTTGCTTGACCTAGGCTAATTATTTGTTTAACCCTACTTTAGTCAGTTAAGATGATGTTAGGCTCACACAGAGTCCACTAGGGTCAGGATCTGAGTGGGCTGTGGGGACCAGTACCATGACCCATACAGTGTGTGTGAGCGCCGCGCGTGTGCGGTCCAGGACAAAACCACAGAACACCATTACAGTGTTCATTCCTCGTGTGTATGTTTGGCACGGTGCTTTATAAATTCCGTCGGTTCCAAAAATATCAGTAAAAACAAAGAGTGTGTGTCCAGCCATTGCAGAATAAACATGACTCACACTGAACACACTGGCCTATGGAGGGCCTATGGAAGGGGAAGGCAGGAGTGCACAGGGCCTCTGTGAAATTCAAGAGATGCAGAGGCCTGATCTAAAGCATCCATCGCCATGTGTGTGGATATCAGGGGGACTGAAGGAGTGAGTATGAAGCCTTGGGGAGCAGAGGGAGAGATGGAGAGAGGGATGGAGGGGTTATGAGAGGGAGAGATGGAGAGAGGGATGGAGGGGTTATGAGAGGGGGAGATGGAGAGGGAGGGAGGGAGAGAGGGAGGGAGGGAGGGAGAGAGGGAGAGAGGAAGCAGGTGGTCTCTCACCCATCAGCAGCATGCGCAGATGTGACCCCTGCCTCTTCATTCCACACTACCCTGCAGCTATGGAAGTGCTGTCTCCATAACTCACACATTGACCTCTGACCTCTGACCTGAGGGTACACCAGCAGCCCTGGTGCTCGGGCGAAATGGCGGCTGGTTTACACCGCACTTATGAACCCCCTAAACGGGGACATCAGACACTGTACTAGTTTGATCGACCCTGCAAGTAGCTTTAAAATGCGGCTTCAAGACTTATCACATTATTTCTTTTTAATATGTCATTTTCTTTTGTAGCTCAACGTGATCCAAAATGCTACAGCACCATGGTCTATAGTTATGAATTTTAATGTGACCGGAGCCCGACTCAAGGTCTAACCTCATATATTGGCCTAAATTTGTCTGCCTGGCAAAAACATAAATTTGTTCCAATATGATTACAGTTTATTGACAATCACACTTTTTTAATTTTTTAAAATTTATTTTCAACCTCCAGGTGTTTTGTGACATCATTTGGAATCACCAAACAAACGTGTTAATTGCCAGAATTTTTGCTGGATTTTAGAACACAAGAAAACTAAAAAATGATCACCACACAGACCTGAAGTGAATATGAATATGAGTTTGTCTTTTGGTCACATTGTTAGCTTATAACCCAACGCAAAAGTATTCCAAGATAAAGTAGGCAACATTTTTCCCGCAGCAAAGAGAGAGAGAGACAGAGAGAGAGCGCGTGTTGTTCGCCAATATATTTGGGCAGGCTCGCTGATTTATGTTGCTGTTTTTCACTTCCTTTCCATAAATCACAGGCAAATCCTGGCAAAAGGAGGGGTGATTAAAATCCCATCGCTCAAGGCAGCGGAAGTAACCTTCAGTCACCCCGACTCTCTACCCGGCCAGCTTGTGGGCGGCCGGGTTCCTGGGTGACTCCTCGGCGCCACGGCAACAAGACCGTGGGCCGACCGAAGGAAGTCGCAACAATCGCCGCGCTGCCGATCCCGCCGTCTGCGGGGATGAACGGAACGGAGGGGGTGTTACGGGAAACGAGACACCGGCTTTCAAATTCTCTCCTGGGCGCGTGGGGCTGCGGCCCGACCTCAGGGTTCTCCTTTCCCCTCCTCCCGCTCCCTCTCCGCCTAACCTCCGGCCGTCCTGACCCGACCCCAGACCAGCGCAGTACACGCCCGCCCGCCACGCTCCCATACCACAACGCTCACAGGACTGCTCATCAAACGCCAAACAGCGCTTTGCTATGACAGCTGTGAGCTCGGACACGCGGAAACAATGCCGACTGCTGGGAAAATAACAGACCGGAGAAATGGTTTCATTGTTTAAGTGCAGAGGCAGTGGTCCTTAATGACCACCAGGGCAGAAGCAGTGATCCGCCCATATGAAGTCTGGTATTTAATTATGAGGAAGACGCTCCAATGTGGAGGTGAAGCAGCGGGTGACGAGCATATGTACACCGTGTCAGAGGTAGACAGGCAGAGCTGCACCTGTTTAACAGGTAAGGGAGAGACAGAGATGCTTCACCACCAATAGCCTGCTTTGATCCTCAGCTCAGGGTTCAAACACAGCAGGGAGACAGAGGCTACACAGACATCCTCACATTTTCCTCACAGCTGACAGCAGCTAAAACGCACGGAACTACATGTTGCAGGAGGACGGCAGTCAAATAAAAGTCCAGGAGATTTACACAGAAAAAGATTTACACAGAAAGTCCAGGAGATTTATACAGAAAGCAGGTCACTTTTGTTCATTAGAATCATCGCTCGTGAATGCAGATAAAGGAGTAGTAAAGAAAATAAACATTTTAGGCATTTAGCAGACAGACAGACACACAGACACACACACACACACACACACACACACACACACACACACACACACACACACACACACACACACACACACACACACACACACACACACACACACACACACACACACACACACACACACACACACACACACACACACACACACACACACACACACACACACACACTCCTGTCCAGAGTGAATTACAAAAGTGCACATAAAGGTTTTGGCAACGAGCAGAGATGTCGTCAAGTCAGCAATACAACCGAGAGTAATCGTCAGCAAATAAACTCACAGCACATAATTGACACAAGTGCCATAATTGATACAAGTGGGAGATTGAGGACATAAGTAGTAGATAAGTTTGATATTACAGTGTTGGAGATATCATAGGTAGGGCTAGTATACCCATAAATGTTCAGTGACACCATCACCACCAGTTAAACACTCAGACAGACACACAGCGAGTTTTGTTGTGAGAGAGTCGGCCCATACTTAGTGAGTGAAGTAGATATTCCGGCGTGTTCCACATTTCAGCGCCCCGAGGGAGACTGCGCTTTTTTACACGGCAAGACCTGACAGGAGCGCCGCTATTCCAGGCGTGACAAACCCCGGAGTCGCCACGCCCCTTTGGGAAAACACTGTCGTCGTGGAAACACATCAAAGCAGCGGGCGGAGGCCAGACAAAACACCCCCACAGCGGAAGTCTGATCTGGATCTCTCAGGTGGGCTACGCACCTGGGCATCCCCCCCCCCCCCCCCCTGTACTTTGATGTGGCTGTGACTGCCAGTCTGGGCCTACGCTTTGGGGGTGGGGGTGGGGGGGTGATCTGTCCTCCAGGTGGAGGGGATTACCTGCAGACATCAGGTCCGCAGGTTCACACAGCCAAATCAGTGAACTCACCCCCCTACAGCAGGAGAAGGGCATTGTGGGTACAGGCTTCTGTTCTATCCAAATACCCCGTTCAACTAATCAAGGCTGAATGATTAAGTTGATTAGTTAGATCAGGTGACTTAGTGTGGACGCACTCCACTACCCTCTATAACTTTACATGTGTAATCCAGGTGGGCTGCAGGTGATGAGTAAAGGGTCTGCCCCCGCATACTCAGCTGTGCCTTTAGGCTGCTCTCCGTTCACACACACAGCGTTATTTTACCTGTGCTGTTGAAAGACCGGTGAGTAAGACTGAGGTGGAGAGCAGACAGTCTCCCTCAATCTGGGTGGTCCGGACGGGCCGCCGTGTGTGTGTGTGTGTGTGTGTGTATATATATACATTTCTCTCTGTCACAACACGTTGGGCGTTTGCATTTCACCGCACGATTTTTCGCCCAGCGGCTGTGGCGGGACTGAAATAGCTGTGGAAACATCCGCCATCCACCGCAGGGCCACTGCCCGTCTGCGCAGACACCCTTACTAATGCCTTTTCATGGCCTGAAATTTGTGCTGATGGCAGCTCGGGTCTGCTCTGGGGGCACATTCACTTTTTATGCTGGTTAAGGTTAGGCACTGGGATAGGGATAGGTTACATTTAGGGTTAAGTTTAGAGTTAGATTTAAGTTTTGGTCAATCTGCCCACAGAACAACTTTCAGTTCATATTTGACAAAATGTTGATACTGTGGGAGACACTGATTATTAGTCAGAGCTTCTCCAATTGCCAAATATACTGTACTTTCTAACATTAAACTGATAAGCTGACATTAGACGCTTGAGATTAAACATTGGTACAATAAATTATCCTTTCATGTATTTTTGTGAAACAAAAATAGTAAGCTGTGGTTCAAAAGGAAATGAAAAACGTTTCTTAAATACAAACGTTGCTTAAATACAAAGAAGAAAAATATATACTATATATTTACAGTATATGCCAAGCATGACACAGGAAGTACACACACACACACACCCGTATTTGACGCTGGACAGAGGGTTTCCGTCTGACTCAGTGTACTCCTGAAGAACAGAGGCTCTGTGTCCTTTACACAGCTATGCTGTCCCGGGATGGCTGTGGGCTCACCCGACCCTACCTCTTCCTCTTCCTCTTCCCCTTCCTCCTGGGGGGCGATCAGAGGCAGGTGCCTGTAGAGTGTGATTATACAGCCCCCACACTGTATAACAGCATTGCATTACAACAGCAAACTTTACAGGCGCAACACACAGGGCCTACATGAGAACAGTACCACACACACACACACACACACACACACACACACACACACACACACACACACAGGGCCTACATGAGAACAGTACCACACACACACACACACACACACACACACACACAGGGCCTACATGAGAACAGCACTACACACACACACACAAGGCCTACATGAGAACAGCACTACACACACACACACACACACACACACACACACACACACACACAGGGCCTACATGTGAACAGCACTACACACACACACACACACACACACACAGGGCCTACATGTGAACAGCACTACACACACACACACACACACACACACACAGGGCCTACATGAGAACAGCACTACACACACACACACACACACACACACACACATACACACGAGAAAAGTACTACACAGGTGCACAAAAAGACCTGTTGACGTTTTAAGGTCTGGTCTAGCTATGCAAGACATCAGATGTGCGATGATTGTGCCAGAAAAGTCACCTCGGAGAAAACTATGAATATTCAGAAAAATTAGCATTACCAACAGCTAATCGCTCTCCCAATATGATCAGGCTTCACCTTAAATTTCTATATACTCATAACCCAGTGAGGGTCAAAGTAATAGATGACTAGAGAGCAGTTTGTTTGCAGTGGAGGATTGCTGTTGGCCATTAACAGGAAGTCATAAACTCCAAAAAAACGCTTTGCTTCTGTGTATTGAATAACCCTTCTGAGGCTGGAATGTTTGTCGGTGACATTCAGAGCATTGCCTTCTATACACACCCTTATAGTCAACAAACATAAATGCCTTAAACAGGCCTTCAGTCACAGTGAATGTCTTCTATACACACCCTTATCGCCAATAAACATAAAGGCCTTAAACAGGCTCTCAGTCACAGTGAATGCTGTATATACACATGGTTATTGACACATTGAATGGCTTCTATATGTGCTCTTATAGACGCACTCATTAGGAACATAAATGCTCTTATATTTTGATATGCTACAATAGTAAAGTGACACACAGTAGCTAGAGGCAGTTCTTTCAATGGTCTTCTTTAAGGCCATAACTCCTTTTAAACTCAACACAAAAAGAGAACGGCGGTTTGTTTGAAACGGTTTTGAGGTGGATGCCGGCTGCCGTCAGGACACCATTAGATAAGTGGATAGTCACACTATTTTTATTTTTCATAATATTATTCATATGCAGTTATACGTAACCCTTCAGTTTCCATCTATCAGAGAACCCCCGATCAGAGAATAGCGTTAGGTACAAATAGGTTTTGGGTCTTTAAAAACCTTTTACACACACTCAAATACAGTACATACACACTTATAGACATACACCCACTCAAATACAGCACATACACACTTCTAGACATACACACACTCAAATACAGTACATACACACTTGTAGACATACACACACTCATGTAGACATCCTTATAGAGATAGGAACTCATAGCTGGACTCGTCTTGACATAATTACCCTTATACAGACACAGCAGTCAGCCTCACATGCCAATCTCTACATCAGTTTCACTGACACTCAACTACGCCAGCAATTCCAAACATTTTCTCGAGAAATATTCACCTGTGAAAGACAGGAGATCCTACAAACAAAACCACAAATTCCTAACGAGCGATTTAAAAATCTAATCTCAAGAAAATGTCATTTGGGGGAGGGGGGGGGGGATTTGGCATGTTCACAAATTTCTCTGGTTCTGTTCGTGTAAACGTCACATCAGGGGGGTATTTCACAAAGCAGGATTAGAGTTAGCTGGATAACGGCACCGAGTAAAACCCAGAACCCTCACAAATACGGAACATGGACTGAAGTTAAAAGAGCGGCTCTGGTTTTCCAGCTAACTCAGTAATCCTGCTTTGTGGAATACCCGCCAGATAGATGCCACAGCAACACAAACATCTAATGAGATTCCTCCGGCCATTCCATGGAAAGTCTCTCCAAAAATTCCCAGCGCACCACGCCGTTCCTGGCCGGGATCAGATTACGCAGGCTCTGTGTTGGGGTGTGGGCCTCCCGCACCCCCACCCTAAAAATGCCTACATCCCAGCTCTTCACTCATGCTTTAGATAAAAGCCATTTCATCTGCACACATCCGAACGCACATTCTGCTCAGGGCAAAGGTCTCCCTCCTGCAGTTTAAACCAGGCTTGGAAATAAAGGAACCGCAGCAGACTCACCAAACCTCTGCCATTCATTCCGTGGCTGGATCTCAACGTTTCCACTGAAGACCAAGTAGGTGCTCCATAATGGAAATGGCAATGAGTGAAAAACCAAGTCTGGTGTGAGGTTTAGTTCTGTGGCTGTACGACAGGACCAGAGTGTGTCTGGTGTGAGGTTTAGTTCTGTGGTTGTACGACGGGACCAGAGTGTGTCTGGTGTGAGGTTTAGTTCTGTGGTTGTACGACGGGACCAGAGGTTCTCAGCATGTTCTAGGAAGAGCTGCAGTTTCGTTGTTACTCAGGACTTAATTGATCAATTAAAGCGATTGATTGCCACTAACTTGCCTCATCTGATTTCCTGAGGCTAAATTCATTGCTGATCTCACAAAAACCAGCAGAAATCTGTAGCTTAGCAACCTGATGCATTTCACAGCAGCGTCCTCAAATCCAGACCCGGAGAGACCAAGGAACCCAGGTGAGATCAATTAACAAGTAATCAGCTGCATTAACTGATCAATTAAGTGAAAGATCAAACAGACACTGCAGCTCTATGGGACCCCTGCTTTCCATAAAATCTTTATCCTGTGTTTGTATGACACAAGACCTACAATTCAGGATCTCGAAAGTGGTTTCAGCACAATACATGAACATGACTGCAGAGAAATCTTATTTAGAAACAAAAGCAAAAAAAAATTCAAAGTTTATTCTATAGGCCTGCCTTGGCACCTTTCTTGGGTGGTGGCTGTGGAGAAACTCCTCAGCCAAATGACAGTGGATATTTCTGAGCCAACAGCACCCTCTAGTGGTGTGAAAAAGCAACGTCGGTTCTGTGTAAAAATGCAGAATATTTACAGAGATAATTGAAAAGGAACAAATGGAGTCAGGGCTAATATGTAAAATGTTTTATTTTAGTGCTGTACAACAGAGTACAGAAAAACTTGAAACATAATGTGGTTTCTTTTTTCTGCCTCCTTTTCTAGACCACGTGTGACCAGGTTTTAAATCACCCCAAACTCTGGGGGTCATTCACGGCCAAGGGTTCAAGTCGTCTCTCCAACCAGGAACAGACAGCTTGGCTTCCTCCCATTTGACCATTTCACCATTGTGCTTGACCCCTGAACAGTCTGCTATATCTCGTCATACAACACAATTTTATACGCTAAAACATTCCTCATTCTCAAACCTGGCTAAAACTCTCATTACATATCACACTTTCCAAATAAGTTTATGTGATTATTAAAAACTGACATTCATCATCAAATAAATATGTTAAAAAAACTCAAAAGTTGAAATATAGTGACAAAAAAACAAATGTACAATTTTCATATGAATCCAAAATGATTGGGTACTAAAATGTTTCAACATTTCATCCACGAGTCCTTCCGCTCGGGAGAGCACGTGCGATTTGGAACGTCGGGTTCGGCTCGGAGCGGCCAGCACGCTGAAAACCCGCCGGGAGGCTAGTGATGAAATAACTGGCTTTGCCGCGAACGTCCACCCAGTTTAATTCCGCACAGGGTTAAAAATGTGAAGAGTCTCGGTTTGAGCTGATAGTCTCTGGCAGGCATTAACCATGTGCTCTCCCCTCCCCTCCCGCATCGCTCGCGAGACCCACCCCCACTTCCTCTTCCTGTTTCGCTTCATCCGCTTTCCCTGTGGACCATTTCTAAGACACTGAGGGGAATCAGTCACATCCCATCCCTCCCCTGTAGCTCCTAACAATGATTGTTCATTATGACATCATGCTTTCATCACAAAGGAACGGCAACAGGTTGCCTCAGCAACCGCCTCTTTATCCATTCATTCCCAGTGTCCAAGGAGCTTGCATCGGACCAGAAAACCATTACATTTATATATATATATATATATATATACACACACACACACACATATATATATATATATATATAATGCAGTTCAAACTTGTAAACATGTACTCTGTCCTTTAAGGATAATAAATACTGTTTGGTAAGTCATAACAAAAGACGAGACCTATTTTTTGTTTTTTATATAAAATACACAAGTGCACTACTGCAGTTTCTACAGTTCTTCATTCTTCCTTTTTTCTTCCCATTATTGTAGATTTATTTTGTCTTATTTATTATTTGTATTTATTATTTTTTTTGGCTTTAGCATTAAGGCCCAAAGTATAAGGTTGGACAGAAAGTGAGAAACAAAGATATTTGTGGCCTCCAGAAGGGCCCTTAAACAAATAAAGAACAAACACACAGTATTGCAGGGGTTATAAAAGTGCACATCCACTAATAACAGTGACGGACCGTTGAGATCGCTCTGCTTCCTGCTTCCTCTTCTCTCAAAGTGCATGGTGCCCAGGTGTGTGGCTGCTCTACAGGCATAATGTCGGTGTGTGTGTGTGTGTGTGTGTGTGTGTGTGTGTGTGTGTGTGTGTGTGTGTGTGTGTGTGTGTTTATGTGTGTGTGTGTGAGTTTGTGTGTATGTGAGTTTGTGCGTGCGTGTTTATGTGTGTGTATGTGAGGATGTGCGTGCGTGCTTATGCGTGAGTGTGTGTGTTAATGTGTGTGTGTTTTTATAGCTCTGTGAGGTCCATTTCTCAAGTGTAGGCGTAGTTGATGAAGAGCTGGAAGAGCAGCAGAACGCAGAGGATCAGGCAGTGACGGCTGCTCAGAGACGCACCCTCCTCCGCAGCCTGGCGACGCAACATCTGCTGGCTCAGCGCACACAGATTCCTGCTCCAAACACAGCGTATAAGAAACTATACACAAACACATACAGTACACACAGGTTCCTGCTCCAAACACAGCGTATAAGAAACTATACATTACATTACATTACAGGCATTTAGCAGACGCTCTTATCCAGAGCGACTTTCACAACTTTATAGCATTTTTTTACATGTTATCCATTTATACAGCTGGATACATACTGAAGCAATTCAGGTTAAGTACCTTGCTCAAGGGTACAACACACGCACACGCACACGCACACATAACCATACACACGCACACGCACGCACGCACGCACGCACAAACATACACACGCACACACCTCTGTATGTCCTGTTGGGTCTTCTTCATTGACGTTATGGAAGCCTCCATCTCTGCGATGCCCTTCACCTCTTTGTTACATCTGGAGCACTGGCCTACGAATGCTGAGCAGGTAAAGAGGAGAGACACAGAACATGAGCCACACCACGGACACGTCATACAACATACAACCACATGTAATATAAGCGCTCACATACGATATAAGCGCTCACATGCGATATAACCGCTCACATACGATATAACCGCTCACATGCGATATAAGCGCTCACATACGATATAACCGCTCACATGCGATATAACCGCTCACATGTAATATAAGCGCTCACATACGATATAAGCGCTCACATACGATATAAGCGCTCACATACGATATAAGCGCTCACATACGATATAAGCGCTCACATGCGATATAAGCGCTCACATGCGATATAACCGCTCACATGCGATATAACCGCTCACATGCGATATAACCGCTCACATGCGATATAAGCGCTCACATGCGATATAACCGCTCACATGCGATATAACCGCTCACATGC
>CM056388.1:1808650-1826051 GCA_029718625.1 Synaphobranchus kaupii
TACCTCTCAGACTCAAACTCCCCCTGCTGGTTGAGCTGCACCACCTGTCTCCTCAGCCTCTCCCTGCGCACATCAGCACTGGGGTTCCACAGCACCTCCTGGTGGCCAGTCTTCCTCTCATGCAGAAACACCTCACCGTCCTGTGGACATGAGCACCGCCCACTCAGCGAGACTGACAGCTCAATGCTGCGCTTGGCAATGGGAGAGAGAGGCCTCACCGAGCCCCCGCTGCAGTGGGCGGAGCTACCATGTACTGACAACTGCCAATCATGTGACTCCTTTGGACAAAAAAACCTTCAAAATTATATCAGCACGTTGTTTATCAAACATCCACATATTTTGGGGTTGATGAAGCACCTCTCCCAACAATAACTGCACAAAGTCCCCTACAAACACGACAGGAAGTACCTTCAGCAAGTTCCAAACTGCCAATACCGCAAATGATGTCACGCGTGATGTCACACACAGACAGAACCCTGAGATGAACTGCCATTCTCTGGGTGCTAACTGCCGTATGCTGTAGTTGCTGCTGCTCTGATGAGCCTAGTGAACGCACTTGTGTACATTTCTAGTTTTGTAAGTCGCTGTGGAAGAGAGAGGCTGCTTAAAGGATGGTATTGTGCATACCCAGTGTCCGTCCACAGTGGCCAGCACATCTTCTCCCACACGAATCTTCCCTGAAATCTGATTCACACTGGAGGAGCTTCCCAGGAAGGGCTGTAGGCAGAAACCCAGCGACACAGGGTTTTCAGTAATACATACTGTACAAAAGGAGAAACACTATAAACATTTATGAGACATGTGTATCCTGTACGGTGCTAAGCAGCATCATGATTGGCCTCTGTCTCCATTACGGGTGTTTGTAAGCTACGAATGCGCTCAATTCATAAAATACTTTCATAGTGTCAGTGAAGCTCACTTTCATCAACGGGCCGTATAGTGTCCCAAATCTGGAATCTTTCCTATTATCAGTCTCCCCTTTTGAAATATCACCAAAATTCACATTTAAAATAAATCGATAACTATATGTGACTATATATATATATATAAATCCTGTGACATACGGTTTGTGTTTCTACGGTTAACAGGTGCAATGTTGCCGTTTTGCACATCACTGTATTGCCAGTGATATTTGGAAGATTAGATTTTACTGTAATTGCCGGTATTATAAATGATATATGTATAAATGTATAAAGCTACCTGCTAAATGAAATAACAGCAAAAATACAAATGTTCAAACATTATAACAGCATATCGCCATGCAATGCAAATCATTAAATGAACCCGTACCTTTAGTTTAAACTCCAGTTCAGCTACATACTTGGTTTTTTCACAGTCGATGGTGATCTTGCCGCCGAGTTCCAAGGTCATTGTGCCGTATAGAATGCCTGTGAACACAACACAACCCTGATTAAATAGGTGTGTTAAAACGAGCCCGCGCTCTCCACCTCAGCGCATATGTGGTGAGTGATTTTTTTTCCGGACAGTCCAGCCTGCTTTTGCATTTCTATTTTTTGCTTTATTCAGACAGGCAGAAAGCAGAGAGGGTAACAGATAGAGAAGAGATAACAGCTCAGAAAGTGCAATACTGAGGGATAAAACCCTGGGGCGGGACATAGAGGGACTTGTATACGGCTCGACAGTCACCAACCCAAACGCTGCACCACGTCTTGGCTGTGGCGAGCATTCCGGCACAAAATGGCGGCCGTGTAATGGTAATAGCTGAGGTGAGTTTGCCATCCTTCACTACAACATGCTTT
Organism: Synaphobranchus kaupii; assembly: GCA_029718625.1. Classification (NCBI taxonomy): domain Eukaryota; kingdom Metazoa; phylum Chordata; class Actinopteri; order Anguilliformes; family Synaphobranchidae; genus Synaphobranchus; species Synaphobranchus kaupii. The sequence goes on from CM056388.1 coordinate 1,810,411, forward strand.
GTAATCAGACTATGATAATAATGATTATGAGGATTAGTGTATTATTCAACTGTGCAACCCAATATCCTGCTGTCTAAATACCAGATTTAACAACATCATTTCATCATAAGGATAATAAAAATTGATTGCATTCATAAAGCGCTCTTCATCTAATGACCCCAAAGTGCTTTACAGCGCTTGACTGCGGGACAAAGTTTGAAGAGTCTCTTCACTAACACCGTACCTTTGCAGTGAGCGTACGGCATGGTGATGACGTACTCTTCATCACGTGTGAGGAAGACCAGCCTTGCTTTCCCGTCCAGAATGGCAGACAGAGAATTCCCTGCGGGTGTAAGGCGGACAGGATCAAACAGTCCTTTCGCCCAAAGCAGGTGCTCACTCCGAATGATGAATTAATTAAACTGTTTAATTTTATAGCGAATTAAAAGCACATATACAGCCACAAAAAAAATCAGCAGTACACATGTTACAAATGATCAAGGCTAGAACAAAAAAAGTAAGGGCCTTATGTGCACGGTTGTCTGAAATATTCATAATCGGGTATCATTAGCAGTCAGCACTGGTACTGAATCACAAGAAAGGAAAATTAACCTGTACATATTTTACCAAATTTAACATCATTATTTTATTGCCTGCACCACAAAGAACAAATTTCAGGCATGTAATCCTTCGTCATGTGACCTGACACCTGACAAAACACTACCTTTGACGTACCTGCCTGCAGTACATTAAAGGGACGTACCGTAGAACTTGGATTTGGCCAGAATACTGCCGTGGATGCAGAACCCGTCCTTCTTGTTACACACATAAAAGGCGGAGATTGGAGGGTGATGCGACACCTGGAGAGCCAATGGGAAACGTGCAGAGTTATTTCACACTGTCTGGGTAATTAGTGGCTTTGGCAAGGTTATAGGGAAAGATGAGGGCACAGCGTGAGGTAGAACTTGTGCGTGCTGTTCAGGGTGACACCATGACAACAACCAGCTGCTACACAGAGCCGTGTTGGTGTGTCGGCTGCCAAAATGTCTGCCAAAAATCACATGACCAACTGTAGAGAAGGATTGGGTAACTGTACGTTAATGACTGTCAAAGAGAGAGGAGCTGGAACAGAGACAGTACAATCACAGCAGGAGAGTTACCATGCCACCAGTCCCACCAAACAGGGATCTATTTCACTGCGGAGCTACTGCGTCTCGGAATGTTTGTTAGTGTTTGGTCTTTTTTTGTTGTTTTTTCTCCCGGGCTGAGCACCGCTGGCGTCTAGTTTCTTTTTTTGTGACTGCCGCTTCTACCCGTGCCTCTCTCTCTCTCTTTTATGTTTTTGTTTTTGTCCGTTCGTCTTCATCTGGGTTGTCTGTTTAAACTTCTCCGTGCCCTACTCCTGGACTCTGCCCTGATCTCGCTGAACTTCACCGGACTACCACCTCATACTACTGGATTACAAACTGCATTTATCCCTTCCCTTCCCACCCTCTGTGCTCGGCTCGCTGGTGAGTTTGAAATTGTGTTTTGTGAGTTTGCCCTGACCTACCCGCTGCGTGCTGTCTTAATAACATTAACAACTTTAGCCTAGCCGTGCCGGCTAACTCAGCTAGCTTAGCCTGGTCTAGCTAAAAATAACAAACTTTGCCTAGTTGTGCCGGCTGCCTAACCCGGTCCCGGGAGGGAGTGGAGACTTCCCTTGCTGGTTCCGTGGTTTCTGGTTGCTGTGCACCGTTGGCCCAGCTGTGTCGGCTACCCAACCTGGTCTCAGGAGGGAGTTGAGACTCCCTTGCTGATTCCGTGGGTTGTGTAGCTGTCTCAGCTAACTTAGCTAAGCTAGCTCTGCTGGCTTGGCTGGGTTGGCTGACTCAGCTGGCTCGACCTGGCCTGGCTGTGCCGGCTGACTGGCCTGCCTCCTCCGGGGGAGTCTCCACTCCCTCTCTTCCAGCTGCTGGCCTGGTTGCTAGCATGGCACGGCTGGGCTACCATGCCCAGCGGGTTGAGTCTCGGGGACTCCAGCACAACAACAACAACATCACCCCCCCCCCTCTGGCTCAATGCTACCCAACTCGTAGCCTATCAGTTACTACTCACTGTCAATCTACTCCCTGGATTACTCCCCTCTACACTCATGTCTCAACTTGGATTTCCACTCTTCCTACTGCTGTTTTTTTCCTCTGGACTACCACTTTTTTCACCTACCCCCCCCAAGTCCTATTTTTGCCCCTGGACACACCTATGCCCCTTCAGACCTTCATGCACTGAACAACAACCACCCGCCTCACTACCGCTGCTGCTACCGCTGCCAGTAATGCTGGCATCCTCAGCCGCCGCCGCTACATCCACCGAGGCTCTGGCCACAACCGACACCGGACTCTACACTATCCTAAAGGCACAAACATCCCCTCACTCTGGACTAATTCCCGCCCCCACGTCAACACCACGCATCGCACCTCTAACCTCAGCAACCTTCGTTCCCCCCCCCCAGCCCCTCTATCCATCACCTTCGCACTGCTGAACACTCGTTCTCTCACCAACAAATCACCTGTAATTTCTGAACTAATACTGGACAATAACATTGACTTCCTCCTCCTCACCGAAACCTGGCAACAACCCTCCGACTACTACGCACTCAACCAGGCCACCCCCACCAACTACTGCTACATCGCCAAGCCCCGCTCCTCTGGCCGAGGGGGGGGCATTGCTGTTCTCCATAAACAATCCCTATCTGTTACTGAACTGGACCTCAACCTTCCACCCATGTCAACCTTTGAATATCTTGCTCTCTCCCTCCCCAACTCCATCACTGCAATACTACTCTACCGCCCCCCGAAGACACACCCCTCTTTTCTCTCTGAACTCTCTGAACTCCTCACCATCGCCTCTTCTCTCTCCAACCGCCTCCTGCTCACTGGCGACTTCAACATCCACGTTGACCTTCCAAACTCTCCCCTCACTCCTGACTTTCTCTCCCTCCTTGACTGTTTTCACCTCACCCAGCACATCAACTTCCCCACCCATGCCAAAGGCCATACCCTTGACCTTGTTTGCTCCTCCTCCCTTCCCCTATCCAACCTCCGCCCTCTCCCCTTCCCACTCTCTGACCACCATTGTATCCTTTTCTCTGCCCCTCTCCCCTCACCCCATCACTCCACAAAACGTTCAATCTCCTTCCGTAATATTAAGTTTGTCAACCCACTAACTCTTTCCCAGCTCATTTCCTCTGCCCTCCCCCCTGACTCGGCCCCCCCCTCTTCACCTGACGACTATGCCATCTTACTTGACACCATCCTCTCTGACTCCCTCAACTCCATGGCCCCCTGGAAAACCATCACTGTTTCTTTCACCACCTCCTCCCCCTGGTACACTTCCGAACTTCGTACTATGAAGCAAACCGGTCGGCAGCTGGAGCGACTCTATAAAAAAACCCACCTTACCGTCCACGCTGAAGCTTACAAACAGCACATCTCCTCTTACCGCGATGCTCTCCTTGCTGCCAAATCTGCTCACTACTCCACTCTCATCAACAGCACAAATCGCAACCCCCGGATCCTCTTTTCCACTGTTAAGACACTACTCCAGCCCCCCGACAATAACCCACCCTCCTCCACTGACCTCTGCAACTCCTTTCTCCACTCCTTCAATAATAAAATCTCCCAAATAAACACCTCCCTGACTGCCTCCATCACTAACTCCTTCACCCCCCCCTCCCCCGACTTTCACCCTCCCCCTCCCTGATCGCCCACCTACCCCCCCCCTCACTGCCTTTTCCCCTGTTGATTCCTCCCTCATCTCTGACATCATCACCGTCTCCAAGACCACCACCTGCTCCCTCGACCCTCTCCCCACTACCCTAACTAAGACCTGCCTCCCCGTCCTCATCCCCCACCTCACCACCCTTTTCAATCAGTCCCTAGCACTCGGTCATGTTCCCTCGGCCTATAAACTGGCCGCTGTCACTCCCATCCTTAAAAAGCCCTCCCTCGACCCAACCATCCTCACCAACTACCGCCCCATCTCCAACCTACCATTCCTGTCCAAAACCCTAGAACGTATTGTCGCCGCCCAACTTCACTCCCATCTTCAGTCCTACAATCTCTATGAACCCCTTCAGTCTGGTTTCCGCCCCCTCCATAGCACTGAAACTGCTCTTGTCAAAGTCACCAATGATCTCCTCACCTCTGCTGATTCAGGTGCCCTCAACATCCTGCTGCTGCTGGACCTTAGTGCCGCTTTTGACACTGTGGACCACTCCATCCTCCTTCAAAGGCTGGGGCAGCTGGGTGTTGAGGGCACCGCACTTGACTGGTTCACCTCATACCTCTCTGGCAGACAACAATTCATCTCTCTCTCCGGTCACACCTCCTCCCTTTCCCCTGTCACGCAGGGGGTCCCCCCAGGGCTCGGTCCTCGGGCCCCTGCTCTTCATCTGTTACATATTTCCCCTTGGTCACATCATCCGCAAATTTAACATGGACTTCCACTGCTACGCCGACGACACTCAGATTTACATTAGCACAAAATCCACTCAGAACCCACCCCTCACCCACATTAATACCTGCATCTCCACAATTAAAACCTGGCTGACCTATAATTTCCTCAAACTCAACAGTGACAAAACTGAACTCCTACTCATTGGCACCAAATCCACACTTTCAAAGACCGGCCCCATCTCACTCACCATCGATGACTCAACCATCACTCCCTCCCCCCTGGCACGCAACCTTGGTTTCATCCTTGACCCCACCCTCTCCTTTGTCCCCCATGTCAGCTCTGTCATCAAGACCTCATACTTCCACCTCCGCAATATTGCCAAAATCAGACACTGCCTCTCCCCCTCTGCTGCTGAAAACCTCATTCACGCCTTTATCTCCTCCCGCCTTGATTATTGCAACTCCCTTCTTACTGGCATCACCTCCCACTCCCTCCATAGACTCCAAATGGTCCAGAACTCCGCTGCCCGTCTACTCACTCACACCCGGTCCCGTGAACACATCACCCCTGTACTCCAATCTCTTCACTGGCTCCCCATCAAAGAGCGCATTAACTTTAAAGTTCTCCTCCTCACCTTTAAAGCCCTCCACAGCCTGGCCCCCCCCTACCTGACTGACCTCCTCCTGCCCCTCCGCCCCACCCGAACCCCCCGCTCTTCCGCCACCACCACCCTCTTCATATCATTTTCCAAACTCAAAACCTTTGGCGATCGAGCCTTTTCCAGGACTGCACCCCGACTCTGGAACTCACTCCCACAAACCGTCAGAGACTCACCCACACTCCCCATTTTCAAATCCCGGCTAAAAACATTTATTTTCTCCCAAGCCTACAACCTCCCCTACCCCTAAATTACCCTCCTCCGTTTCTCCTCCCACTCTAACCATCTGCTCAGCCTCCCCTCTTCTTCTCTCTCTTCTCCTCTCACCCCGTCCACCATGTTATTTTCTGTGATTTTTGTACGTGTTTATTTACTGTCCCAGTTGTTTTTTGTTTATTTTGTGTGTTCCACCAGCTAGTTACTTCACCTTCATCTCATTTGTTACCATCTCTCCTTTTGTCTTGTTGTCTTTTGTGTTTCTGTTCCCCCCTCTCAAATTCTGTAAGCGACCTTGGGTTCTGAAAGGCGCTATATAAATAAAATGTATTATTATTATTATTATTATTATTTAAAATCTGGCCCTCAAATCTAAATCCAGACCTGGTTTTCCTTTCTCCAAGGCAATTAACTTAACAATTAACGTTAATGATTGGCCAGACTCTTCACACCTGACCCCCAGGTAAAGGGAGGGTGACACACCTGACCCCCAGGTAAGGGAGGGTGACACACTGACCCCCAGGTAAAGGGAGGGTGGAACACCAGCAGTTCTTGGCCCTCGAGGTCCGTGATTTGAGTAGCAGGGGATTAGACCCTTTGTGACATCACCTTGCTGAATAAAATAGAAAGGAGCTCCACCAATCACGGAGTATGTTGCTGACCACAAATGAAACAACACAGACAGTGATTGGTGGATACTACTTCCTAGATACGCACAGGGTGCCTGGACATACAGCCTGAAAACATGCACCAGTCACTGTTGGTGTTGTTCTATTGGTTGTTAACTAAAGTGATGGTTAGTGCTCCTCTCTGTCTTTTACATGTGAACTGAAGTGATGCCAGGACAGGTGTGATGGGTGGGGCCCATCTCACCTGTTCTGCTATGTAGAAAGTGCAGCTGTCGGTCTGGGGGTGAAGCCAGCAACACCGAAACGTTTCCCCGAGGAGGGGGTTATACGGCTTCTTCAGCCCCTGCAACACACACGCACGCACGCATGCACAGCACGCACACACACACAAGTGAAGCTACATCCTGTCCTCTCGCCTTGGCCCTGGATTCCCACACCTGCAGCTTATATGTGACTGATGAAGCAGAACACTGAGTCACCTCAGAGGGTAACCCCGCCCCTTTTAATTGAGAGAATAGAGTACTCAAGTGAGTACGTCAGACGGTGGGGCGGGAGTTTGGTTTCGGAAGTAAATTCCCTATAACAGAACGGGCTTCTGAGACTATCGACTATTTCTTGAAATCTGATTTCTTGAATGACCCTAAACGTTCCTGGATTAGCCTGTGTGGTATAAGGATATAGAGCATACATTTCACGTTCCAATTTTTATTTTTTAAAGTAATGGATCAATGATTATAGTTCTGTTGAACTGCAATGTACGGGTGGTTCTCAACCATCAGATGTCATCGTCTGGACATTTTTGGCAGTGCTGCCACTGAAAACAAGCTAACGTTAGCTTGCTAAGTTGAGAAGCCCACCCGACAAGGTCAGAAACTGCGCTACGGTTAACCACATAAAGCAATTCTAGCTTTTAGTTCTTCAAGCTAGCTAGTTAACATTAGAAAAAAGAGTTTAAAAATTGAGCTGTGTGCTACTGCTGGCTAACGCTGTATGACAACGTTTGGAGACAACGCTATGCGTCCAGAGGGAATTATGGGACGTTGAGTTTTTAAACAGTGCCAGCGCTGGTATATTCACAAAAAATACTAAAACGTAAAATATACTCAAAGCTGGTCCAGAAAAAACGACATATTTTGCGAACGGGCGATATATTTAACAATCCAGGAAATTGATGGTAAGACATAATCACAAGAAATAGTTTTAATTAATGTCTATGGTCTAAATGACTGGGAAAGTTACTTTCGAAACTAGTGTGAAGTAGTCACTTGAGTACTTGAGAATAATTCCACCCCTTTTAACTGAGAGAATAACTCCTCCCCTTTTAAATGGGAGGATAATTCCGCACCTTTTAAATGTGAGGATAATTCCACCCCTTTCAGTGAACTTAAATGTAGGTGTGATGGGAAAAATATTAGTGAGCAGACCTTACAAACCAATGAGCTACAGGGTAATAACTATGTCTATTTTCCATTTTAGTGCCATCTCCGGGGCAACTGGGCCAGTGGGCTCCCTCTCTCATCAGAATCTCACCTTGGCTTCTTGTAAAAGCCGGACAGGTACCAGCGCAGCACCTGTTTCATCCGAAAGTAGGGATTCTCCTCCAACACCGCTCTGTGTGAGAGAGAGAGAGAGAGAGAGAGAGAAACAGAGGGGGGGGAGAGGGAGAGACAGAGAGGGATAGGGAGAGGGGGGGGGGGGGGGGGGGGAGGCAGAGAGGGATAGGAGAGGGATAGGGAGAGATAGGGAGAGGTCACACATATTGAATGTAGTAGTGATAGCTGTAGTAGTTACTCACTGTGAGAGCAGGTCAGTGTGGTAGTAGTAGTAACAGTAGTAGTTACTCACTGTGAGAGCAGGTAGTAGTAGTAACAGTAGTAGGTTACTCACTGTGATAGCAGGTCAGTGTGGTAGTAGTAGTAACAGTAGTAGTTACTCACTGTGAGAGCAGGTCAGTGTGGTAGTAGTAGTAACAGTAGTAGTTACTCACTGTGAGAGCAGGTCAGCGTGGTAGTAGTAGTAACAGTAGTAGTTACTCACTGTGAGAACAGATCAGCGTGGTAGTAGTAGTAACAGTAGTAGTACTCACTGTGAGAGCAGGTAGTAGTAGTAACAGTAGTAGTTACTCACTGTGAGAGCAGGTCAGTGTGGTAGTAGTAGTAACAGTAGTAGTTACTCACTGTGAGAGCAGGTCAGTGTGGTAGTAGTAGTAACAGTAGTAGTTACTCACTGTGAGAGCAGGTCAGCGTGGTAGTAGTAGTAACAGTAGTAGTTACTCACTGTGAGAACAGATCAGCGTGGGTAGTAGTAGTAACAGTAGTAGTTACTCACTGTGAGAGCAGGTAGAGTAGTAGTAACAGTAGTAGTTACTCACTGTGAGAGCAGGTCAGTGTGGGTAGTAGTAGTAACAGTAGTAGTTACTCACTGTGAGAACAGATCAGCGTGGTAGTAGTAGTAACAGTAGTAGTTACTCACTGTGAGAGCAGGTAGTAGTAGTAACAGTAGTAGTTACTCACTGTGAGAGCAGGTAGTAGTAGTAACAGAGTAGTTACTCACTGTGAGAGCAGGTCAGTGTGGTAGTAGTAGTAACAGTAGTAGTTACTCACTGTGAGAGCAGGTCAGTGTGGTAGTAGTAGTTACTCACTGTGAGAGCAGGTCAGTGTGGTAGTAGTAGTAACAGTAGTAGTTACGCACTGTGAGAGCAGGTCAGTGTGGTAGTAGTAGTAACAGTAGTAGTTACTCACTGTGAGAGCAGGTCAGTGTGGTAGTAGTAGTAACAGTAGTAGTTACTCACTGTGAGAGCAGGTCAGTGTGGTAGTAGTAGTAACAGTAGTAGTTACTCACTGTGAGAGCAGGTAGTAGTAGTAACAGTAGTAGTTACTCACTGTGAGAGCAGGTCAGCGTGGTAGTAGTAGTAACAGTAGTAGTTACTCACTGTGAGAGCAGGTCAGTGTGGTAGTAGTAGTAACAGTAGTAGTTACTCACTGTGAGAGCAGGTCAGCGTGGGTAGTAGTAGTAACAGTAGTAGTTACTCACTGTGAGAGCAGGTCAGTGTGGTAGTAGTAGTAACAGTAGTAGTTACTCACTGTGAGAGCAGGTAGTAGTAGTAACAGTAGTAGTTACTCACTGTGAGAGCAGGTCAGTGTGGTAGTAGTAGTAACAGTAGTAGTTACGCACTGTGAGAGCAGGTCAGTGTGGTAGTAGTAGTAACAGTAGTAGTTACGCACTGTGAGAGCAGGTCAGTGTGGTAGTAGTAGTAACAGTAGTAGTTACTCACTGTGAGAGCAGGTAGTAGTAGTAACAGTAGTAGTTACTCACTGTGAGAGCAGGTCAGTGTGGTAGTAGTAGTAACAGTAGTAGTTACTCACTGTGAGAGCAGGTCAGTGTGGTAGTAGTAGTAACAGTAGTAGTTACTCACTGTGAGAGCAGGTCAGTGTGGTAGTAGTAGTAACAGTAGTAGTTACTCACTGTGAGAGCAGGTCAGTGTGGTAGTAGTAGTAACAGTAGTAGTTACTCACTGTGAGAGCAGGTCAGCGTGGTAGTAGTAGTAACAGTAGTAGTTACTCACTGTGAGAGCAGGTCAGTGTGGTAGTAGTAGTAACAGTAGTAGTTACTCACTGTGAGAGCAGGTCAGTGTGGTAGTAGTAGTAACAGTAGTAGTTACTCACTGTGAGAGCAGGTCAGTGTGGTAGTAGTAGTAACAGTAGTAGTTACTCACTGTGAGAGCAGGTCAGCGTGGTAGTAGTAGTAACAGTAGTAGTTACTCACTGTGAGAGCAGATCAGTGTGGTAGTAGTAGTAACAGTAGTAGTTACTCACTGTGCGAGCAGGTCAGTGTGGTAGTAGTAGTAACAGTAGTAGTTACTCACTGTGAGAGCAGGTCAGTGTGGTAGTAGTAGTAACAGTAGTAGTTACTCACTGTGAGAGCAGGTCAGCGTGGTAGTAGTAGTAACAGTAGTAGTTACTCACTGTGAGAGCAGGTCAGTGTGGTAGTAGTAGTAACAGTAGTAGTTACTCACTGTGCGAGCAGGTCAGTGTGGTAGTAGTAGTAACAGTAGTAGTTACTCACTGTGAGAGCAGGTCAGAGTGGTAGTAGTAGTAACAGTAGTAGTTACTCACTGTGAGAGCAGGTCAGTGTGGTAGTAGTAGTAACAGTAGTAGTTACTCACTGTGAGAGCAGGTCAGAGTGGTAGTAGTAGTAACAGTAGTAGTTACTCACTGTGAGAGCAGGTCAGAGTGGTAGTAGTAGTAACAGTAGTAGTTACTCACTGTGAGAGCAGGTCAGCGTGGTAGTAGTAGTAACAGTAGTAGTTACTCACTGTGAGAGCAGGTCAGCGTGGTAGTAGTAGTAACAGTAGTAGTTACTCACTGTGAGAGCAGGTCAGCGTGGTAGTAGTAGTAACAGTAGTAGTTACGCACTGTGAGAGCAGGTCAGTGTGGTAGTAGTAGTAACAGTAGTAGTTACTCACTGTGAGAGCAGGTAGTAGTAGTAACAGTAGTAGTTACTCACTGTGAGAGCAGGTCAGTGTGGTAGTAGTAGTAACAGTAGTAGTTACTCACTGTGAGAGCAGGTCAGCGTGGTAGTAGTAGTAACAGTAGTAGTTACGCACTGTGAGAGCAGGTCAGTGTGGTAGTAGTAGTAACAGTAGTAGTTACTCACTGTGAGAGCAGGTCAGTGTGGTAGTAGTAGTAACAGTAGTAGTTACTCACTGTGAGAGCAGGTCAGTGTGGTAGTAGTAGTAACAGTAGTAGTTACTCACTGTGAGAGCAGGTAGTAGTAGTAACAGTAGTAGTTACTCACTGTGAGAGCAGATCAGTGTGGTAGTAGTAGTAACAGTAGTAGTTACTCACTGTGAGAGCAGGTCAGTGTGGTAGTAGTAGTAACAGTAGTAGTTACTCACTGTGAGAGCAGGTCAGTGTGGTAGTAGTAGTAACAGTAGTAGTTACTCACTGTGAGAGCAGGTCAGCGTGGTAGTAGTAGTAACAGTAGTAGTTACTCACTGTGAGAGCAGGTCAGCGTGGTAGTAGTAGTAACAGTAGTAGTTACTCACTGTGAGAGCAGGTAGTAGTAGTAACAGTAGTAGTTACTCACTGTGAGAGTAGGTCAGTGTGGTAGTAGTAGTAACAGTAGTAGTTACTCACTGTGAGAGCAGGTCAGTGTGGTAGTAGTAGTAACAGTAGTAGTTACTCACTGTGAGAGCAGGTCAGTGTGGTAATAGTAGTAACAGTAGTAGTTACTCACTGTGAGAGCAGGTCAGCGTGGTAGTAGTAGTAACAGTAGTAGTTACTCACTGTGAGAGCAGATCAGCGTGGTAGTAGTAGTAACAGTAGTAGTTACTCACTGTGAGAGCAGGTCAGCGTGGTAGTAGTAGTAACAGTAGTAGTTACTCACTGTGAGAGCAGGTCAGCGTGGTAGTAGTAGTAACAGTAGTAGTTACTCACTGTGAGAGCAGGTCAGCGTGGTAGTAGTAGTAACAGTAGTAGTTACTCACTGTGAGAGCAGGTCAGCGTGGTAGTAGTAGTAACAGTAGTAGTTACTCACTGTGAGAGCAGATCAGCGTGGTAGTAGTAGTAACAGTAGTAGTTACTCACTGTGAGAGCAGGTCAGTGTGGTAGTAGTAGTAACAGTAGTAGTTACTCACTGTGAGAGCAGGTAGTAGTAGTAACAGTAGTAGTTACTCACTGTGAGAGTAGGTCAGTGTGGTAGTAGTAGTAACAGTAGTAGTTACTCACTGTGAGAGCAGGTCAGTGTGGTAGTAGTAGTAACAGTAGTAGTTACTCACTGTGAGAGCAGGTCAGTGTGGTAATAGTAGTAACAGTAGTAGTTACTCACTGTGAGAGCAGGTCAGCGTGGTAGTAGTAGTAACAGTAGTAGTTACTCACTGTGAGAGCAGATCAGCGTGGTAGTAGTAGTAACAGTAGTAGTTACTCACTGTGAGAGCAGGTCAGCGTGGTAGTAGTAGTAACCAGTAGTAGTTACTCACTGTGAGAGCAGGTCAGCGTGGTAGTAGTAGTAACAGTAGTAGTTACTCACTGTGAGAGCAGGTCAGCGTGGTAGTAGTAGTAACAGTAGTAGTTACTCACTGTGAGAGCAGGTCAGCGTGGTAGTAGTAGTAACAGTAGTAGTTACTCACTGTGAGAGCAGATCAGCGTGGTAGTAGTAGTAACAGTAGTAGTTACTCACTGTGAGAGCAGGTCAGTGTGGTAGTAGTAGTAACAGTAGTAGTTACTCACTGTGAGAGCAGGTCAGTGTGGTAGTAGTAGTAACAGTAGTAGTTACTCACTGTGAGAGCAGGTCAGCGTGGTAGTAGTAGTCGGAGAGTTTGTCCAGGAAGGATCGGGGTTCGAGGATGAAAGTGGGGAGCACCACCTTGGACAGGTCCATCCCGGGGCGGAGCTGCTTCAGTAGGGTCCAGATAAGACCCTTATTCTCCTCCGAAACGGTCTCTACCTGGGACGCCCCCCCAGCCTGACAGACACGGGACAGATCAAAAATGACATCACATACGTACATCTCAAATATGCGGGCAAAAATATGTATATTAAAGATCCACCACAAATATGTTCACCTTTCAAATTTCTGACACACAAATGCACTCATGCATAATAACATACAGTCCATATACACATATATTTTTAATTGGTATATACTGTATCTTTTATATCGAATAAGACATAGATATAACACACATATTCCAGACATCACAAAGTCATGGCATGCAAAGGATATGCAACCAAATACTGAATGTCTTTATTGTCCAATTACTTTTGGTCCCCTAAAATACGGCGAATATATATAAAAAGGGCTACAATTGCTACACAGTTCACCCAATGTAGATGTAAAAACCCTCAGATTAAAGTTCACAGTGTGTTCTTTAACCTCATGTTCATTGTTTCATTTCAAATTCAATGTGTTGGAGTACAGAGCCAAAATAACAAAGAATGTGTCACCATCCAAATACTTTGGAGTGCCCTGTGTGTATATACCTGTATATACAGTATGTGTGTACGTAGCACACATTTATCAGTAGACTCAATAGAGAATAAATTGTGTGAAATTAGTAGACTCAATAGAGAATAAAGCGTGTGAATTGAGTAGACTCAATAGAGAATAAAGTGTGTGAAATGAGTAGACTCAATAGAGAATAAAGTATGTGAAATGAGTATACTCAATAGAGAATAAAGTATGTGAAATGAGTAGACTCAATAGAGAATAAAGTATGTGAAATGAGAAGACTCAATAGAGAATAAAGTGTGTGAAATGAGTAGACTCAATAGAGAATAGTGTGTGAAATGAGTAGACTCAATAGAGAATAAAGTGTGTGAATTCAGTAGACTCAATAGAGAATAAAGTGTGTGAAATGAGTAGACTCAATAGAGAATAAAGTGTGTGAAATGAGTAGACTCAATAGAGAATAAAGTATGTGAAATGAGTATACTCAATAGAGAATAAAGTATGTGAAATGAGTAGACTCAATAGAGAATAAAGTGTGTGAAATGAGTAGACTCAATAGAGAATAAAGTGTGTGAATTGAGTAGACAATAGAGAATAAAGTGTGTGAAATGAGTAGACTCAATAGAGAATAAAGTATGTGAAATGAGTGGACTCAATAGAGAATAAAGTATGTGAAATGAGTAGACTCAATAGAGAATAAAGTGTGTGAATTGAGTAGACTCAATAGAGAATAAAGTGTGTGAAATGAGTAGACTCAATAGAGAATAAAGTATGTGAAATGAGTGGACTCAATAGAGAATAAAGTATGTGAAATGAGTATACTCAATAGAGAATAAAGTATGTGAAATGAGTATACTCAATAGAGAATAAAGTATGTGAAATGAGTATACTCAATAGAGAATAAAGTATGTGAAATTAGTAGACTCAATAGAGAATAAAGTGTGTGAGATGAGTAGACTCAATAAAGTATGTAAAGTGTTCCTCCAGCTACCTCTCCCATCTCCTCCAGACTTTGTTCTACGTAGGAAGTGGCCTGCAGGCTGGGGGAAAGGTCATCCGATTGGTCCATGTCGCTCTCCTCAGTCAGCCTCCCCCCGTTCTCATTGGTCCCGTTGTCAGACTCCTCGTGGGCCTCCTTCTCCGATTTGTCAGAGTAGCCGTCAGTCTCCATGTGGTTGCTCTCCAACATGGACTCATTCAACCTTTTTTAAAAAACAAAAAGATAAAAGACGTGACAGTCAGGCGCCCACACAGAAACAACACAACATACGAGTGTGAAAGGCTAAAATACGTGAGTCATCTGAGGCGTGTTGTAATTTGCACTTTTCCCTGATGCTCCTCCAAAGCGCGGCTCGTCTCTGGACCAGACTTTCTGCGCGTTACCTTTGCCCTGTTGCTCTTTAGTGTGGATGTGCACATTCCTCTGAAAGGCCTCAAACTGAGGCTAAATGCTGCGGCTCGTATTATTACAACACCCGGACCGCATCAGGCCAGCATTAGCGTCTCTCTACACTGGCTGCCAGTTAAATTTCAGAGAGATTAAAAGTGACTCCTTACCTTTAAAACATTATATTGGCTAGCCCCTGTATACCTCAGTGATCTCCTTTCTTCCTGTAATGCCTCACAACGCCTCACAACGTCTAGTTATTCCTAGAGGAGCTAAAGGTACCACAGGTGGAAGAGCCTTTTCTTCCAGCTCCACACCTGTCCCCTGCCTGACAGCACCACCCGCTGGCCCACCAGCCCGTCTCCCATTGGCCCTCCAGCCCGTCTCCCATCCTGACCAGTCATCCTTGCCCAGCTTCAATTACATATAGTCATTGATATTTACAGCTTGTACTGTCATTTTTCTGTTCATTATACATGTACTATATTATCAGACTTTGCCTCCAGCCAGTGGCAGATGGGCTTCCCCCTCTGAGTCAGGTTCTGCTCAAGGTTTCTTCCTCTTACCAGCCAGGGAGTTTGTCCTTGCCACTGTGGCCCTAGATGTGCTCATGGGGGGTTCAATGCCCTTTGTAAAAAGCACCATACAAATAGAATGGAATTGAACTGAATTGAATTCCCTCCACAATGGATCCACCACAAAAAACAAAAGTCCTGAAAAAGATTTTATTCACTCTTGTGCCTGGTTTTTATTTTCACCCAAAAATGAGAAACCATTTCTGGCCCAAAAAGCCACCAAGATGTGAGCTAATTGCTTTAATTCATCAATTAACTGCCAAGTATTACCAATCCCAGAGCTCCCCAAAGAAAAGAGTACCCCACTTTAGAGCGACAACAGAATTTCACAATGTTTTCTTTTTTCATTGTTATGAAGCACAAGAGGCCTTTGTTTCAAATCGCAGGCAGGTACTTCATCTCGCAAGTCTCATGATAATTAAACTACAATGTACAGAATTAATCTTTTCAAAATGGACAGATAATAAGCAGCTAAAAGTAGAGAGAGAGGAAGCGGGGAGCGTGTTCTGCATTTGGTATCTGAGGAGGCGGAGTCGGCCCTGGCGGGGGAGAGAGGGACGAGTCAAAGGAAGGCCACAAAGGATCATGGAGTCACATGGTCACACGAGCTGCGTTGCCCTGACAACCTGCTGCCATCCTCACCTTCAAGCGGGGCGGGCGGAACGATGCTGCCGTTTCCAAGGTCGCGTGCCTACAGAGAGCGATAAAACATTGAACAGCGAAAAGAGCCATCGCGACGACCAGGCAGGCAGACCAAGCGCTTACAGCGCTAACAAGGGAAGGCGTGTCTACACTCAGGCCGGAGATTC